>WWET01001088.1:390532-419680 GCA_011038615.1 Limnodynastes dumerilii | reverse complement strand
AAAAAAAAATATATATATATATATATATATATATATATACTGCTCAAAAAAATAAAGGGAACACTTAAACAACACAATGTAACTACAATCAATCACACTTCTGTGTAATCAAACTGTCCACTTAGGAAGCAACACTGATAGACAATCAATTTCACATTCTGTTGTGCAAATGGAATAGACAACAGTTGGAAATTATAGGCAATTAGCAAGACACCTCCAATAAAGGAATGGTTCTGCAGGTGTTGACCACAGACCACTTCTCAGTTTCTATGCTTTCTGGCTGATGTTTTGGTCACTTTTGAATGCTGGCGGTGCTTTCACTCTAGTGGTAGCATGAGGCGGAGTCTACAACCCACACAAGTGGCTCAGGTAGTGCAGGTCATCCAGGAAGGCACATCAATGCGAGCTGTGGCAAGAAGGTTTGCTGTGTCTGTCAGCGTAGTGTCCAGAGCATGGAGGCGCTACCAGGAGACAGGCCAGTACATCAGGAGACGTGGAGGAGGCCGTAGGAGGGCAGCAACCCAGCAGCAAGACCGCTACCTCCGCCTTTGTGCAAGGAGGAACAAGAGGAGCACTGCCAGCTGGACTGTCCCGCTGAAATCGGGACAGTTGGGAGCTCTGTGGTTAAGTTGTGGCAGAGTTGTGGCAGAACCAATTGTGGAAATACAAGGAACAAAAATCAGGTCTGGCGCACCATACCAAGCAATATATAACACAATGGGCCAGAAAGGAAAGGAAAAGTGTAGATGTTACCCATAGCAGTCAATCATATTCTAGCTGACATTTTCTAATATGTAATAGGAAATTGAGAGCTAGAATGGTTGCTATGGGAAACATCTCCACTTTTCCCTTTCCTGCAGTTTAGTATACTAGCCTTATGTGTCAACCCATACATAAATAGGAGGTATAGCTCACAATATAGCTAAACTGGGATAACATCACCTGCTTACTGTTAAGGCCCCTCTTGTAAATGAGTTCCTATCTGTGTGTACTCAGGGGCCCCGATCCAGAGCTAAGCACAAATCTGGACGCAATGCATGTTGTGCAAATGCACTTGGAAAGTTGGCATAGATTGCGTGCTATCCAGAACTGCACATAACTATGTCACTGAAATTGCAAGCACGTACGACGCGAAGCGTATGGACACTGTTAAAAATGTATATTAATACAATGAACAGCACAAATTCTGCGCTTAACATACAGTAAAGTGGTGATGTCCCTATCGGATGGACTCCAGCTGCTTAAACCAGAGGTGACTAACCCCTAAACTGAAAAACAAAGAGAGAAGGAAGCACTAGGAGTACATCCAATGTTTTATTCAAAAACATCAATATTAAAATTAGACAAATAAAACACAATCAGCTGATAATATATATAAAAATAGTGTGAACTCAAAACCCTGAAAAAACATTGAGAAAAGACTCATTATTAGAAATATCCTTAGAATAAGTTCCAGATATATGGTATAGTGGTAATACACAGAAAAAGAGGGTTCCAGAGAATAATAACTACTAAATACTACTCCCAGACATTATTCTCTGGAACCTTCTTTTTCTGTGTATTAACACTATACCATATACCTGGGACTTATTCTAAGGATAATCCAGATGTTATATGAACAAGGGTAAGCAAATACATTTTTAATAAAAAAATAAAAAAATGAAAATATGCAAGTTTTTTAAAATGTATGTTTTTCATATTTGATAGCAACATTAAACAGCAGCAGCGATTTCATTACTATATATATATGATTTTCCAGGTTGATCTTTTTTGGCTATATCAGGTCATTTATTGGGTGCCCCCCTGACTTAGACATGACCCGCAGTAGGTGGCGCATCTTTACTGTACTTTGACTACGTGCAGGTCAAGCAGCAGTCAATGAAAAAAACTGACCAGTGTAAATACAAGGAAAAAAAACAGGTCTACAAGTGGTTCCTAGGAAACACTTACTTTGCAAATCTCATAGACGTTGCTGCTATTTTTTGGGCATCTTAGACAAGATTTATTTAGCTGCGGGTTTGGAAAAATGGAGATGTTGCCTATAGCATCCAATCAAATTCTAGCTCTCATTTTGTACATACTAGAGAATGTAAGATATAATCTGATTGGTTGCTATGGGCAACATCTCCACTTTTTCAAACCCTGTTCACAGATGGGGCAGAGGGATCTTAAGAGATTGCATTCAGCAATTTAGTTCTTTGCTTCAGTCGAGGAGGTATCTGTGGTATCATCTCTGTTGACACCAATGTAAATAACACAGTTATACCTAAAAGTATGAAAACCATTAAAATAAAGTAGAAAAATGGTGAGAAATTAAAATACAATGCTGTATAAACAGTTAGGTCCATCCTAAAATATACATATTTTGTTTAGATATACTTAAGAGAACTAGTAATTTAATAAATATGACAGAGAAAAAAATACTTCTTAAAAGTGAAAAAAAAAACACTGCTTGAAAACATATAATTCTTTCAGCCTTTCATAATAGGTTTTTCTAGAAGAAAAGAATGTAGAACAAGTTGCCATTAGGTGTATACCCCATCGTGAATGACAGATGTTTTGCTCAATGAAATAAGAACAACTATAAACAAAAAATATTTCCTTACTGTTATCTGTGTTATGAAAGCAATTGTGTCATATCTTCGTAAACTGACGGATCATTGCATAACTTGTCTAAATAACATTCTAAAATTGCACCATAGTATTACATCATGCAGACTGCCAAGAAAAGATTATTGCTATTTTTTCATACATGTATATTTCATTTGCAGAGAATCTCAGTTTCTAATCGTTGATTCAAACTAAGGTAGGTACTGTCCCAATGGTGATTTGGAAGGTTTTATCAATATAAACCTTGGAAGGAGAGTTACACATTAATGAGTTGCAAATGTGACTGGCACTAAAGGCATTATTTCCTACTCATCTTTAAGGTGTTCTCAAGCAGCTGTACATGGACAAAATGACAAAAATGCAAAAATGTCATATATCAATAGGTTACAGGGCAAACGTTTGATATCTCTATAAATGGAATTATTGGTGATATGGTTGCAGCGAAACAGTCTAACTAGGAGCCTTTTCTTCACTAGAGCCCATGATGGGCTAAGCTGGGCTGCTGACACCCAGTGCCGCCGAGAGGGGGGGTACTAATTACCCGGGTCCGGACCTGACAAGGGGCCCGGGTATGTGCAGCACTGGTGGTCATTTAACTAAAAAAAAATTCCTTACCTTTATTTATTTTGTTTATTTATGTTGAAAGAGTCCGGAGATTCTTTTGGGTTAGGAGTGTGTGTGTGTGTGGGGGGGTAGTGGTCTGTTGTCAGCCTTTGCTGACACAACACCCCAGGCACAGTCATCATTGGTGTCAGTGGGAGAAGTCCTACAGCAACGCTGGGGACAGTTTCCCGACAGGCAGACGGGCAGCCAATCAGAGCTCAGCACAGGCAGCCAATCAGAGCTCAGTTCAGGCAGCTAATCAGAGCTCAGCACAGGCAGAGAGGAGATCACTTTCACTTTCTGGCTGCCCAGCGTCTTACTGGTTATCTTTTGGACCAGCTTGGTTATCTTTTAGAATGGACCAGCTTCTGTCTATCGGGATTTAAACCTGCTAGGCATTCATTCAAGGAGGCACAGTTAACCACAGCCCCTGTGACGGCTTGCCGCCGCTTTGCCACGGCACAGTAATCTCTGTTGCAATCAACAGTTGGGGGAAGGGGCCCAAGAAGTTTCTGTACCGGGGCCCAGAATTTCTCTTGGTGGCCCTGCTGACACCAACCAGGTCGCGGCCCCTGGACGCCACTTCCGACAAATGTAGTAACACTGACATCCAGCGATAGAAATAAAGTGAGAGTAAGCAATCATGAGAACAGGAGAGGCATAAGAGAAACAACCACAGACAGTCAAACATGGAATACCACACTACGAACAACGGCAAGGTAGAAAATATCAGAGAAAGACATAACAAGTATGGGCTCTCACTTGCAGACACAGAGCACAAACACACTAGAGTTAGGGTAATAGAGAGTTAGAGGTCAATATGAAAGGAGGACAAGAGAAGCGGGGTCTAAACCAGAGGCAAAGGAAATGGAGGCAGGATACAAGGAGCACTAGGGTTGGGAAGGAAATTGAAGCACTCAGCAATCGCAGAAAAGAATTAGCAGTGAAGAGCAGGAGAGCACAGGTTCTTAAAGGATCTTATAATAGTGCTGCTGTTCACTGATTGGCTAGCAGCCCCACAGCTGCCAGGACACCACGAGGGGAGAAAAAGTCAGCACCCACTATAGCCTGTGTGTGGTGCTTCCCTCGTGATCAATTTGCATGCTGCCACGTGTGCCACATGTAGCATGGAAGATATACTCTATGGACTGGATCCAGACCTCAGGTGCCGCAGTGCTCAGAGCTCTGGGCACCGAGCTGAATTGTCATTAAATCCTAACTCCCATGTATGTGACGGATATCCTTAAACGTGCTGTAATCTTATTCATTCTGTCCTGCCAAATCATTTAGTATTAGGCGTATCACAAAGGATATAGCACCACAGGGCCTATAGCAGCTCATACCCTTGCAAAGAATTAATTGAGGTAAATAATACTAATAATATTAATAATAATAGTAGTCTACCAATCTTCTGTTGCTAGTTAACCAGCACTAATTTACAGGATCTATAACCTACAAATTGAATAGGGAATATAACAGCTCCCATCCTGCTTCCTCTTCTATTAATGTTAGGATTGTGGTTTATCTTCTAAAGTAATAGTTGACTAAGAATATTATTGTCTTCTCTGGTATTCTATTCATAACTATGTACAACAAGGGACCATAAGAAAGCTGAAAACCACAATGTGAATGTGTCTTAAACAATTTATTTAGCAACACTGGGAAGTAATCAGTTTTACTGTTTACATTCCTTCAGGGGAATATTACATTCTGTCTATAAAAGAAATAAAAGTAATAAAATTACAGTTTTTGGTGTGCATATATTTAATGTGCTGGGTGTCTTTTTTGAATTTATATCTTTTTATATAACAAAAGAAAAACAACCAGAGCGCTAATTAATACAATTGATTACAACAGATGCTAGAAAGAACAATATTCAATTTGTAAACAAATGTCCAAAAGTTTCCAATGGATATAAATTGAGTCAACTGCATTTACTGTTTACAGTGGTTTTACTGTTGTAGCATAATAGTCAGTGTACACCATCATAAACTGGACAGCACCACATTTTCTCTGCAGATCTGTGGTTTTAAAGGAGATAATTCTTCAGCTGAAAATATACCTATGATATGTTCCAGATATTAAACAAGCATAACAAAAAATATAAACAGTGGCAGTGTTAGAAGTAATGACTATTAATGCATAAATTGTTACAGCTCAAATTCATTCAGATTTTCAGTTTTCCAATTGTTGCCTGTGACACAGTCAATCAAATGTTCTAAATATTAAGTATAAAGTAATTGATTCTCTTTAACTGGCTCAGATAATATAATGAAATATGTAATTAATATGAAATAGTGTCTTGTGAGATGCTAGAATATCATCATCATTGGAGGTCTCCTTTATTCACGCCTCAAAGCAGCCTCTTAGTAAATTAACATGACAGCCCCCCCCAATAAGTTAGAGGTCATGGCTTGTTCAGAGACACAAGAATTTTTAAATTACAATAGCGTTTTCAACTGCTTCTTGCAAATCATGAACGTCTATAACAGGAACTAATGTCTGCACCAAAGCTAAGAACTAAAATAACCAACTGTACCACTTCAGTAAGCATCCATTTATGTGTCAGATTTGCAGTTTACTCTAAAAACAAAATAATAATTCAGTTTACTTAACAGTTTTCTTTAAGGACTTGCAATACAATATTTTGGTGTAAGTAAAACTTAGCAAACCAATTTCTATTTTGAATGCATGGTTGGATCCAGACTTATGAAGAAGCTTGAAATTAAGGGCCGTATGCAGAGCTCCGGGCGCATTTCATTAGCAGCTGGAGTTTTCAAAAAAGTGCTACTGCGCATGCACAATAATTTTGTAACGTAATCTACGTTACTTCGTGCAAAGCAGATTGCGTATATGCGGTCTTAAAGACCACGTATACGCAATCTACGTTGCAAGAAGTAATGTAGATTACGTTTGCATGCAGTGATATATCTTTGAATCGCGAATATATCTTTGAATCGCGCCCACTTCACTTCATTAAAATGCCCCCCGCCCATTTCTATGTAAATTCCTCCGTGCCTATTTTTCCGTGGGAGATCCGTGCGTATTTACCCACGTCCAACTCACAAATCCGTCCGTGAGGCACTTCCTTGTAGTCTACTTTAACATTGTATAAAAGTTACTACGCATGCGCAGTTGAAACGTACGTAAAAATACGCACGGAAAACGGAGAAAAAACAGATCTCTGAATACGGCCCACTATTATTGGTCTGCATGTGGTGACATCTTCCATATGGCTCCAGTCATGGTAGATGTTGTTCAAACAGGAAACTGTTTTGACAGCCTATGAGCTAAGATGCGTGTGAAAACATGGTGACAGGCCCTTGGCCTTCTCTGTTTGTTATAAAAAAAAAAAAAACTATTAACATCCAATAAATGTTCAAAGTCTCTGGGTAAAAGGGTCCAAAAATTTTCGTGCAACCTAAACTAGTGGCTCCCCATCAATCAATGTAGTTTCCTTTCCACTGAAAAAAGAACCCATATTTTTCTCTGAAGTAACTTCAAACTGACAAAAGAAATTGGAATCCATTGTTGTATAGTTTCATAATTTCAATAGAAATTAGACCACAAAATATTTCAATTTTAGACAAATAAAAGTGGCAAGATCCAATACGATGGGACCTTTAGCATATTATTTTGTTGCACAATCTTTAGCCACAATCACTGAAATCAAGAGACTTCTGTAGATGGGAATGAGACATCCACACCTGTCAACATGTAGTCTGGCTTACTCTTTCTGAGCAAAGTGTCTAGCTGTCTCCAATTTGGTGGCTGCCTTCTCCAGACTGCGTGCTTCAGCTGTTTCCATATATGTTCGATAATATGCTGTTCCGAACTCATAATAGAACATTTTAAAATAGTTTCTTTTTATTATTCTGTATTTTTGGTGCTTTTTACTGTTTTGGGTCATTGGGCCGTATCCAGAACTACGGCTGTCTTCCATAGACGGCCGTAATTCACTAAACAATAGCTACTGCGCATGCGTAGTAGCTATTATACGTAATCTGCGTATCGTTTCGATACGTAGATTGCGTATATGCGGTCTAAAAGACCAGTAGCTATTGTTCAGTGAATTACGGCCGTCTATGGAAGACGGCTGTAGTTCTGGATACGGCCCATTATCCTGTTGAAGGATCTTTGACCTGCAAACAGAGAGTTTCTGATACTGTGAATGATTATCAGAATGTCTTTATACTCTTTACATTTCATTGTGTCATACGCAGAATTAAGGCAACCAGTGCCAGACACAGCAACACAGCTGGAATGTAGTTCTTATGCTTCACGTGTGGACATAGAACTGATGTAACTCTTGAATGTGCCAATTTTGACTTGTCTCTCCAAGGGACGTTGGTCCTGATGAAGATAAAAGAGGAAAGTTACACCTGGGCAAAACCATGTTGATTTCAGGGGAGTCAAATTTCATCTGTTGCAGACAGTAGTGCAGTTGAGAGATGATGTTTCCCACCCCAAGTCTAAATAACAGTGTAAAAGTAAAGCTGCTCATCTGTTTGCAATGAGCAAAAGCAAAGTATTCTCCCTGAATGCATAGAATAAAATAAATTTGACTTCCCCTGAAATCAACATGGTTTCACCCAGGTTCAACTTTCCTCTCTTATTTTAAAACTCTGAATCGCCCCGATTCAGAGTTTTAAAATAAGAGGAAAGTTAAAATGATTTTACCTATTTAAAATGGATGGTAGGAAGCTTCTTTACAGTAGGAAACTAGGGTGGAGAAGTTTTTCCACACATGGGAATCATTAATTGAGATTCTCTCAGAACCAGTCAAAAGAAGAGGACATGATTGTTTCCATGACACCATGTGGTATGCACTTAGGGTGCATGCTAATAATGACCCAATATTCCTTGAGGAATGAGCACTGGTATATGGTTGGACCTGGTGACTCCCGCGCGCTACATATAAAGTAATATGGTGTTCAGACTCTTGCATATGTTACAACTCAAATAACGTTCTGTTGGCGTTTGTAACTGAGATATTACATTTCGACTGAGACACTCTTCATGTTTATTATTATGCCAAATGTAAATAACAACTGTACAATGATTCTTATATTGTGTATAAAAGGCAAATCTCTTGGAACACTTCAATAAAAATATTTATAAAAAAAAATAGGCTAAAGACAGATGAAATGTGATGCTCATTTACAATATATAATAATTTATAATCTTTTCTAAGGTATCAACAAATGTATCGATCCCATATTTTATTAGCTTTGAAGAATAAGCAAAAATGTATCTCTTTTCATAACTTATTTAGTTTATTCTCTATACAAAAGGTATGCAAGATACATGAGAGAAAATGAGCTGGATCCAGACTTAAGTAAGTGAAATTAGTTACTCCTTAGTTACATGGCTAAACCATGTTGATTTCAGGGGGAGTCAAGTTAATTGTATTCTTTGCATGCAGGGATATATCTTTGAATTGCTTACTGCACACAGATACCGACCAGCTTTACTATCACACTGTTATTTAGACTTGGGATAGGAAACATCACCTCTCAACTCTAATACTGTTTGCAACAGATGAAATATGACTTCCCTGCAATCAACATGGTTTAGCCTAGGAATAACTAATTTCAAGCACTTACTTAAGTCTGGATCCAGCCCAATGTTTTCATTTAGTCACTTTTCAGGAGGAAGTTGTTAGAAAGGGTAAACTTTGTCCACATCTGTAGATATAACATGTAAATAATTTAGAATAAAGAACTATTATTTTTTCAAGGCACCCTTAAGACTAAATAATACTAAACAGTCCCACTTTAAAAGTATTTGAGTCAAAATAGCGTAATAACTATTTAGGTAAAGACAGAAATACTTATTAAAATAGACATCAAGATCTTTTCGTTTTTTAAGCAATGAAAGCTTTATAAATATAAACAGATCTTAGTGCACATTTTAATGAAAATGTGATTGCCCGTCTGCAAGGTTATTGCTATCATTTAGATAGGTCCCTACCTACACTTAAAAATAAACTTCTCTAACACGGTACTTACCTCCCTCTCTCAGTGATAGGCTGCAAAGAAATGATTGGAGTACACTTTCTGTCATTTCACCTGGAACACAGGGGTAGGCTGTTCTAGAACAGGTTTTCCAAAAAGCTAAATAAAATATATCTTATAAAAAATAAATAAAAACACCCCCTCAATTCGCTTAATCATCTCAACCTCCCCATTCACTTTATCATTACCCCCTCCCCATTCATCATCTTCCCATTCTCTTTATCATTTCTCTATCCCCTTCATCATTCCCACCCTCCTCTTCATCATCTCCCCCTCCCCATTTATCATCTCAACATTCATTTTATCATTTCTCTATCCCCTTCATCATCCCCCCTCCTTTTCATCATCTCCCCATCCCCATTTATCATCTCCCCATTCTCTTTATCATTTCTTCATCCCCTTCATTATTTCCCCCTCCTCTTCATCAGTTCCCCCTCCTCGTTCTATTCATCATCTCCCCCTCCCCATTCATCACCATACCTTGTGTGTGACGGACCTGCCAGCCTTTCTGCCCCTTCCTTTTGTGTGTTCAATAAGCCTTATTGCCCCACCTTCTATGTCCAGCCAGCCTTATTGCCCCCTCCTTGTGTCCAACCAGCCTTATTTACCGCTCCTTCTACGTCCATTCAGCCTTATTGCCCCCTCTTAATTTTTGTCCAGTCCGCCTTATTGGCCCCTTTTTCTGTTTGTCCAACCAGCCTTATTGCCCATTCCTTCTGTTTCCAACCAGTCTTATTGCCCCTCCTTCTGTGTCAATTCATCTTATTGCCCCCACCTTCTGTATCCAGTCAGCTTTATACCCCCTCCTTCTATGTAGCCAACCAGCCTTACTGCCCCTTTCTTCTGTGTGTCCAACCAGTCTTATCTCCACTCTTTGTATCCAACCAGCTTTATTGCCCCTTCCTTCTGTGTCCAGCCAGCCTCATTGCCCCCACCTTCTGTGTCCAGCCAGCCTTATTATCCCCACCTTCTGTGTCCAGCCAGCATTACTGCCCTCCCCTTCTGTGTCCAGCCAACCTGATTGTCTCCCCCTCTTAATTTTTGTCCAGTCAGCCTTATTGCCCCTTCCTTCCGTGTCCAACCAGTCTTATTGACCCTCTTTGTATCCAACCATCATTATTGCCTCTCCTTATATGTCCACCGAACATTATTGCCCCTCTTTGTGTCCATTCAGCCTTATTGCTGCCTCTTTACTTGTGTCCCTCCATGTTCATAAAATCCCCATTCCCCAACTAACTTCATCCATAATCTTACCTTTGATGTCTTGCCTCCAGCTCTCTCCTCCGTGGCGCGCTCTGCAGATTAATGACGTAAGCGTGACCTTGGGTCACGCTTGTGTCTTGTGAACAGAGCTGCGGGTGGCTGTGCATTGCACAACCAGCTCTTTGCAGCGTGGGGGGGTTAAACTGGCTTCTATGAGAAGGCTCCACCCCCTGCACTGCCCACCCTACTACCCTGGCTGGGATACCATTCCACGACACCCCTGTGATAGTGTCACAGCATTCCAGGGAGGCACGGTGCACAGTTTGGGAACCACTGAACTAATTTTATTTATTACAATACAGTATAATAAGTAATATTGATATTTTTCTAGGAACACATCTAGACATGTCAGGGTATATTTTAGGATTTATTTTGGACTTAACATTTTAGTAAGTTTAGGCTATGTTGTTTTTCATTATTTAACATGTTGCTGAGCTATGACAGGAATTTGGTGATGAATTGTTAAGATTGCTATTACTAAAGGTAAAGTCTTTTAACAGAATCCGTGACCATGTTGATTTAGCATTTGTTTGGAATTTCCAAGAAGACTTTGCGGGGAAGACACAAGTAAGTTAATGGAAAAGAGTGCCATTTGTTTAGCTATTTCAAGTTACTTTATGGTCTTACTATAAATGTTCAGAGAATATGGTATCCTTCATATACTGTACTTTAAGTTTTGCTGGACAGCAGATAACTAATGAGTCTATATGACTGAAATGCTGGAAATTTAGTTATTTAGACTTATGTGGCAAGTGCACTCCCATGACACTCTCCTCCGACAGACGGAATTTAGATTACTTCCGCGTGGTGTAGCCCTAGCTTAACTTCTCTGTGCATATCATTATACGGACTTAGCGGAAGCACGTGCTGAAGTGCCCAACCCAGCCTATACTGTATAATTTAAATGCCTCCCCTCACCCACATTATGCATTCTCCCACATATGGAGTTGTACATGTGCATAAATCATCTACATTGTGAGATCCGATGTGTAACATATGCCGTGAACATGCGCAGATCGCTAAAAAATGCCAACTTACGCACATGGCTTGCGTATACTTGTGAACGTGATTAAGTCTGAATATGGCCCATTATTCTTACCTAGAGTGCATTTGGCGGGACATTGCACACGGATTCTGAGGTGCACCACAGTTTCCCACTTTTTTTAGATACCTTTGTTTTTCTGTCCACTCATTTACTTTTTGGATTCTCTTATATATAAATTTCTATTTTTACTGCAATCTCTTCCGTGTGTAGTTCTGTTGATATTGTCTGAACATATGCCTGACTCCCATGACATTCCTATTTCTATTGCTTTAGTTATTTTATAGGCACTTTAGCATAGCATAGGGTTTGGTATACCCCTCGCCTTGAGGTGGTTAGGCACTATCAATAGGGTGAGAATCTGTCCGCAGATTGTCTACATAATGTCTACATAATCTTCAAAGTGGTACTCAACCTGATTTCATAGGGGAAAATCCAGACCTATGGGTTAGTTACATTAGAACGCATAGTGTATTTATGCTAGCATAATTACTATTCACTCCCCTCGCTCGTACGCATTTTGTCCGTTTTATGCTGCCCAAACCCTACCTTAACTTTTTCTAGCATAAGTACTGACGTACGTAATGGATTTATGTACGTAACGACCAAACCCAGCCCATACTGTCCAATTTAAATTTAAAACGGGTGTCGTATTGATGCTCCCTGCCCCTTCGTTTGTAGTTACGCTGATGGTACGTACGTTAGGAGTTACGTGGCGTAACATCAGCCGCGTTCATGCGCAGCAAATACAAACCGGCGACTTTACGTCAGCGGCTAGCGTAAAATTGCTCGCATAAGTAGTTTAGGATCTGGTCCATAGTGTGTAACTGGTACTCCCAGAAAAAAGGTTGAGAAGCGCTGCTGTATATGATTAACATAAACGTGAACACTTTTTCCATACCAAAATTACCCACCATTCTACTACTAACACTGCTGTGTGACTGGATCATATCGTTTTACCCTACAGCCTGGCTGGTCCACTGTGTGCTTTATTGCTCTTGTCCTTATGCATCATATGACAGTACAGAATAGACAGTCTATACAGTATAGACTATAAGCTCACAGCCCCCTTACACACAGTCTGTTTGTACTACCCAGCCATGCTATAATAATTATTAAGTTTGTAATGTGCTATGTAATATGATGGCGCAATATAAAACATATTGGGAAAATAATAATTTAATAAAAAAAGAAAGAAAGAAATAATATACAAAAAAGAAAGAAAGAAATATATAATCTCCTCACAGCTTTCTACACCCATAGGGCCTGATCCAGACCTACGCTTGCAATCGATTTTACGCTGGTCGCAAGCGTAAAATCGGCAGAAAAAACGCACTGCGCATGTGCAGAGTGACAGCTTCCGGTCGTACCAAAGACCTTTTCGTAGCGGCGATTCAGGCGTCCGTATTCTTTGCGTATTTTCCTCCATAACAACGCACGCTTGCGAGCTAACGCTGATCGTAAGCGTAAAATCGTCAAAAAACGCACTGCACATGCATCTAGTGACAACTTCTGGTAGTAACACACTGGTTTTCGTAGCGGCGATTCGGGCGTCCATATACTTCGCATTTTTTCCGACGAAGGGGTGTGTTTATAATACGAAGTTTGATAGGACGCTGGAGTTAAGGAATGTAGGCTGGAGGAGCCATTTGAATTGTACAGTATGGGCGTGCTTAGCCCACTACGAACAGCGCGTCGCTACGAAAATTCGTACTGACGCAGGGAAAAGTTAAGGTAGGGTTCAGCCGGCGTACGGAGGTAAAGGTAAGGGGAGTGTCATGGGAGTGAAAGTTTTTATGCTGAAGCGGTAACAAGCTCCGCTCTCATGCGTAGGTCTGGATTAGGCCCATAGTGTTGTCCCAGTACATTATATACTGGGTCTAAACTGTTTATGGAAAGCTTTGAGGGGGATGTAGATAAAATATTATATACATCCCTCAACACAGATTTCCATATCCACATTGACAATCTTCAGCTTCAAGGCCATAGACTTTAATCTGCAATTGTTACATTTGTTAAATTCACAAGTTTCCAACTTACTGATTGTCATTGGCAGCAATGAATGGTCTTACAGAAGGTGGAGAAGAATATGCAGAATTGTAAATGACCATTTTCTTGAATAAGTCCTTAGAATAATAATAACAATAATAATAATAATAATAATAATAGTATTTTGGAGATATGCCGGCTTTTTTCCAGGTGCAGCGGAGGAATTCAAAAGAAGAATAGATTTTATGTTAATTGCATTTCCCAATAGCCTGCTCTTAAGAGCTGGATCCAGACATACTATGCCATGCACTCAGAGCTCTATGCTCGTACTCCCCTTACTCATATGGACATATTATCTGAGACCCCTACCTTAAAACTACTGTGCCACCCAGGGGCGTTTTAAGAAGTGGGGGGGGGGCTTGTGCAGGATTTGTACATGGGCCCCTGCTACCCCCCCCCTTATTCTGAGACAGGACTGTCCCAATTTGCAGACCTCAAAAAGGGCGAGTCCTAACTGTGTTTTAAGCCCCGCCCCTTTTCAGCTCGCGGATCGGGACAGTCCCATCTCCGGAAGATCTTAGAGGGAAGAAATAGATGCCAAATGGCCCCCCTTCCCCTGATAACCCTGGGTGCAGGATGAATGCCACAGGGCCTCCTGTTCTGAGGGGCCTGTGTGCACTGCACACCCTGCACCCATTATAGATACGCCTATGGTGCCACCCTCACTTAAAATATGGAGGGTATGAAAGTCTGGATAGTATGGAGAGCAGGTAGCATGCCCTGACTGTACTATTTATATACCTCCCCCTCCTGCCTTCTGATTCCCACTCTGTACTTTCTCCCACCACCAAACACCAATGGAAATGGACCCAGGATAAAACTATTCCTGGGAATGCGAAGCTAGCACATGCACTGCTAACAAAAAGCGAATGTTTTACAATCCTTGCTATCCCAAAATGTCCTCTTTGCATAAGTGTGGATCCAGTCCATTAGAAGTTTATTTTTTATTATAATGTTTAATTGAGTTTATTGTTTTCATCATCATATTGATTAATAAAAGTCTTCAGATATGTGGAAAATTAACTAAATATTTTTTAAATCTTTATCTTGTGTCTACACAGAATAACACAGAATGTCAAGCGGCTTCCTTAGCAATGCCTGTGTGTGAATGACTGGAACACAGCAGAATGACTTTCTTTGTTTTGTCTTTATTTTATTTCAGTGAAGCAGAATGAAGAAAGTAAAACTATGTGCATGGTGACTCCATGTGTGGAGCCTGGAAATTGCTGCAGCCAAAAGCAATCCCCAGCTCTCACTGAACCCTCACCTCCTGTCAGACAGTCACAATACGTGTGCGCGTGTATATGTGTGCAGAATATTGATCATCTATCAGGCCTTTCTAGAACAAAACCCCTGGAATTAGTCCATACTTAATTGTTCTGAAACTTCTTGCATTGTGAGATCCTATTAACAGTTAAAGATGTAGGTTTTGATCCAGATGGGAATGTAAAAATGAATAAATGGTGCATTTGGTACAACCCCACGCAAATATGCGAATAAAGAATGGGAAGTTTAGACACAAATGTAATTGCAGTTCTCTGTAAGAAGGATGTCAGGTTGCTTATGGAAATATAGCTGCCAAGCACAAGTAGGAGTGAAAGCCAATTAGGCTTAAGGGAGATTAAACTCCCTGGTTGTGAATTTTGGGGGCACAACCTAACTTCATGCATTGGACTGCTGGGAGGAGCCCCCTCCTCCCTAGCAGTCTATAAAAAAAGACTTCACTAGGGGGAAGTCCTCCTTTTCTTCTGGAAAATTCCCTCCCTCCCTTCCCTTTAAGGTAATAAGAGTTGGGTTTAGGCTTAGCGGGTGCATTAGCAAGCTATTGTTGTTGTGTTATGCGGTGCCAAGGTGGCACCCAAATGGTAACTGTTTTGCGGAAGGCCGTTTACCTTAGCGGTCCCTGAGGTGTGCCCGGGGCGGGCAACCTTAGCCTTTGTCCGGTCACTATGCGGGTGGAGCCCTGAGGTGTCGGAGAGAACTTAAAAACTTATCCCATTAATTAATATTAATATTATATTCAAAATTAAATAAATAAATAAACAAATACATAATCCCCCTTTATCCCAATCAGTAAACTTTAATTTAAATTTACCCCTTCAATTCTGTGTTGTGTCAACCATGGTAGTTAATACAGATACATTCCGAGATCCATTACCACCCCTAGTGATCCAAATGCAATGTCATTGTTATGCAGTGAAAATAGTGCAAAAGCTTTGTGTGGGTGCTCTGCTGACAGTGACAGTTCCAGTGGTCAGTAATGAAATTAGCTTCAGCATTTCTGAATCAGTCCTCACTCTCAATATAGCCATAAGCAGCCTATCCCTGTGCTATACCGTACAGTACTCACCAGAGTCTAAATTTACTAAGCTGTGGGTTTGGAAAAGTGGAGATATTGCCCATAGCAACCAATCAGATTCTAGCTATCATTTAACTATTTCATACTAGAGAATGTCAGCTACAATCTGATTGGTTGCTATAGGCCACATCTCCACTTTTTAAACCTAGAGCTTAGTAAATCTGGCCCCATGTGTCCATCTCTACCTCAAAACATCCAGCAGGAAGAGGTAACATGGCTGATTTCCCTGCCAGAACACAGAAGAAAATCTGTGTGTGAGAAGTTGGCCATCTCATGTGAAGCCTGAGTACACCCAGGGCTGTCGGTTGACACGAACAATACTGACATTTTCTATCTTTATAATGGGGGCATATTTTCCCAAATAATAAAAAAACTGTCATGTTCTCACAAATCTCACCCTTCCAAAGGCACTCTCCTGGAACATAATCTTCTTAACTATAACAGCTAGTGTTTGTACGCCCTGGGACAGGACAGCAAACAAAGGTAATAACTTACCTGTCGCCATGCTTAGAGTAGCGGCATGTAACACACTGTACAGGTTGTTACTTTTGTCTTTCAAACATACATTGAATGCATTTCTCTGTCATAATGGTTTTAAAGATTTCTTTTCCCTTGAAGATGGGCTTGTTTTTTGCAATTATGTTAATTCTGTTATGGAGGCATTTGGTCACGAGTACAAAATAGAGGACTGACATTTATATATTGATTTCTCTAAAGTTAACTTGAAAGCTGTGCTTCTCCACAACAGAAATACGTTTCCATCAGTACCACTAGCTCATGCTGCTGATATGAAAGAGATATATGAGAGCATGAAACTCCTGCTGGATAAAATTAAGTTGGAAGAATACGAATGGAATATCCGTGGTGACTTAAAAGTCAATTATCTTTTGCTTGGACTACAACTTGGTATAAAAAGTACTGTTGTTTTCTTTGTGAATAGCAAAGCAGAGACCAGAGATATCATTATGCTCAGAAGTAGTGTCTAAACTGAATATTATTAACCCCAGAAAAGAATATTGTCAGTACATCCTTTGTTGATTTATAAAAAAGTGTTTGCCGACTTCCGGTGGGCGGCGCAGCTAGAATGGCCGCATTTTAGTGAAGCTCCGTCCCGCTTTCCCAAGCCACAGGCATCCACTACGCCGGCCGCACTTTGATTGCACCGAAACTCCCAATCGAGATCGGGAGAGTGGGGAGCCGGTTCCCATCTGATTTGGGGGCCACTGAGAAGCGGGACATTAACTTGACCCCGGAGTCGGGCCTAAGATTAGGCCGGTAACGTTGGAAGGCAGGCCGCGGGACGCGGCGAGTGACCACGATTGTTCATCCCTGCCCCCGCTTCATCCTTGGTGCCGCGGGGACCCCCCTTGAGGACTTCGGTGGTGCTTGCGGCTGGCCCGGAGCGAGGTGAGGAGAGGGAGCCCAGGGAGGACACCGCGAGGAGCTGACCGCCATCTGGGAGTACGAGCCGCCATCTTGGACCGCGAGACGAGCCGGAGTGTGTGAGCACCGAGGGGCCGGACAGGATCAGAGCTCGGCCGGACAGCGTGACAGGAAACTGCCTGCTGCTACCACAGGGCCGCGGCTGAAGAGGACAGATCGCGGGCAGCAGTTCTCCTGAGGTGGGCCACGTACTTTCGTCCCACGTACAGGGCCATGCGGAGCAGTCAGCCTGCAGCCACCTGTCAGTCAGCGCAGAGAGTCAGGCAGTATCTGCTGAAGGGCTGACTCACCAAGGTACTCTTGAGACACCACTTTGTATTGGTCCCCAGGCCAGTAGCTATAACTGGGGCAATTTATATTATTGGATCTGCGCCTGGGTGACCGGGGAGCAGGGGGACGCTAAGAGGGCTGGACACTGGAGGATTGATCGTGGCCTGGTGGGAGCTGACACTCTGAACACCATTTCTTACCCCTACTTGGTCCCTTTAGCCGCTGTGGATCTGAGTGTACTGTGACCGTGGGGGGCGCCATACCAAACCATACCCAGAGCGTGCCTGGACTGCCTGCCCCTGACCATTGCTTCCTATGACCGGACGGAACCGACCTAGCGCTCACTATTGAGCCTGTGTGCCACATCTTCTAAAGTGCTTGATATAATAGTCCCTACCCCTGCCCTCTACCTTAGGACCAGGTGGGATCTCTGTGGCTGACACCTGACCTGGACGGGCACTACCACATCAAAAGATTACCCACTGCACTTAATGAACTATTGCCCCTGGTGATAGGCTGCACAGGAGTGGAGGCCCCAGGAACTATACCTAACTTCTGACACTGTGCATTGAAGTGCAACTTGAGGGGTGTAGCGGTTACCTGGAGGAGACCTCACATAGCACCTCACACTCATCAGAGCGCTGCAGATTGGGGGGTTATTCTGCCCTAGTGGTCCTTTGTTATCTCAATAGTCTCAGGCCCGCCTGGACAGAGTCTCCCTTGCCCAATAGGGTGTCTAGAGTACGGCTTTTTAACAGTAAGGGGCAGAAGGCCCCACTTGCTAGGCATCTGCTTCATAACTACAAAGTTGTTATATATCTGCATTGCCAAACTATTGACAGTGTCGTTTAGTAGAATTCTACTTATATCTTAGTTTTGCAATTAGAATGTAGGAAATCGTTGGCGTGGCCTGACTGCCGAGGTGCACGGACGCATGGTGCCTGAGCTCCCTGCTAATCCCCTGTTTACCCAGCTAATACCCTCTCCCTCTGCCACCCATCCAGCCTGGGCCCTTCCCTTCGCCCTCTGAGGTGCCCTGGAGTGTGTTCCGCCGGCCGACGCGGTCACACGGAGACAGCCGCAGCTTCCCACAGCCAGTCGCAGCTCCCCACAGCCTTGGGCCCTCTGGGACGCGGCCAGGAGTTCCGGAGCGGCTGCCCGCGGACCTCTCCAACTCGCAGGCTGCCAGCTGATCCCGCGGATCCGGTCCCCAGTCAGCCCGTTAGGCTGTGTCCCCTGCTCCTGCTCAGCACGCGGGACACCTGTCGGGTGCGTGGCCTGCTGGACGCCGCCATCTTGTCGCGGCACCCGTCGCGGTTTCATTCAGGACCGGAGGAGACCGCGGGGACATTGCGCTATAGGCCTGCAAGCCCTAGGGACAAGCTACCTGCCTCCCCATAGCGCCGGGAACCTCAGTGTGCCGCCCCACAACCCATCCTGAGTGCCAACAGCCGCCATCTTATAATCTGCTCTCTAGGCCTCCCTCCTGCTACAGATCCTCTGTGTTGGGGGCTGTGATAAGCATCAGCACGCCAGAAGCACTATCTACCCCTGAGCTTTAGTCTGTGCTGTGGTTGCTCCGTTATTTATTTATTATTTAAGGGGGAGTGCTGGGCAGCCAAAACCTCTCCCCTGCATGTGTCACACAGAGGCTCCACAACGGAGCCTCTGGAACTGTTTACTCTCAGGCACTCTTCTGCACAAAGACAGTGAGGACAGTGAGCTGCCTCTGGGGCCCCTCTAAACCATGAGGCCCGTCACAAGTGTCCCCCTAGTCCCCCCCTGTCGCCGGGCCTGCCATAGATACAGATTTTTACTGTTGCTCAGGAGACAGTGGGGTTACTAATAATGGAGAAGATCCAGACCCCTGCATGCTTTACGTGCGTGCACAGGCCCATAAGTACGCTGGCATAGCGAGGGTGCACTACTTGCTCTCGGTAGTAAATCTGGACACTTACATGTTCAGATTCCTACCTTAACTATTACAACTAGGTCTTTGTCCGTACAGGCGAAGATGTAGTCGTAACGGGCCTCCCCCCGCCCTGTACCCTTCATTTAAATGGCTATCCCTGCCTATACACCAGGGATAGACTTATCGTAAATGAAGGGTCTGCCCCTTTCCTGTAACTTCTGATGCACGTACGATTGTACTTACGCTAAGGGAACATCTGCCGCACGCTTGCTGACAAATGGCTTGCATAGGTCAGGATCCGGCCCAATGTCTGTGCAGTAGCATTGAAGAATAAAGCTAGACGCATTAGAGCTTACACACTAGAGCAATTATTCAGTTATCTGGTGACTGGATCAGTTGTGTAGAGTGTCAGTAAGATGGATTTTCCTAACACAATCCATAAAAATGCTTTGGTTCATTTATTTTATTTGTTTGGAATTCCTAACTGTCATTAGACCCAAGTTAACGAAAGTCCTTTTGCTGTGGTAAGAAGTTGGCAAGGCATCAGTGCTGGCTCTCTCCATGCCCTTTGCTGATATTGGTCTCTGGAGCTGCCACTGCTCCTCTGCTGCTGATGGATATAGGGAGGCATAATGTTATTGCTGTAACTTGTATTCCCTGCTGTGCAGGGGTACTGGTGTTGCCTGCCGAACACTCGCATTACCTCTCTGGCTGGAAGTGCAGTGTGCAGAAGGAGTAGAAGCATCACATACACAGGGAGGAATGGAGGTAGTATTACAGGGTGGACATTTCTCTGACCTGTCCCTACGGACAGCTCATTGTTTAGTGTGGAGATTCTTCTGACCTGCCCCTAGATGCTGCTGTTTGGACTTTGCTTTCATAATTAATTTACAGCACCTCAGCAGGATGATAAAAGGGCCGCCTCTAGCTAACTCAGATACTGGTCATTTTGTCTTTTTTGCCTTAATTGCTTCTAGTGCATTCCAGTCCTGCTGTTACCACCTTGAAAATTGTGAACCAACGGCCTTTTGTCCCATTTGTCGGTTACACTTTGTTTTTGTTTTTTATATATTTATCAACATTTATATGTAACACCCCTTTACTTTTACACTTGTTAAAGGGTAGTATTATCAGTGCAAATCTAGTATGTACTCCCTTGTTCTTGGTCACAGTGCCTCCATCCGAGTCTTCACTTTGGTATGCATACTGCAGAAGGTTATTTGTTCTACAAGGGATCGACTCGGGAGACCCCTTTTTGCCCAACCACACACTTAAGTTAAATAAACTTAAATATACACATGGAGGATGAGGGAATCAATATTGGGACTCTTTATTAATGGGTTGAATCAGAAGGGAGTGGAAATTTATTATAGGGATGGATCAGTAAGGAATGCTCAGATATTACAGGGATGATCGGTAAGGAGTGAGCAGTTATTACAGGGATGATCAGTAAGGAATGGGAAGTTATTACAGGGATGATCAGTAATGAGAGGGCAGTTATTACAGGGATTATCAGTAAGGAGAGGGCAGTTATTACAGGGATGGATCAGTAAGGAGAGGGCAGTTATTACAGGGATGGGTCAGTAAGGAATGGGCAGTTATTACAGGGATGGAGCAGTAAGGAATGGGCAGTTATTACAGGGATGGAGCAGTAAGGAATGGGTAGTTATTATCACCAGTGCTGAAAAACCCTGTATTTTCTTCCCGGGACTTTTCTGGGAGCATTGCCGTGTTTTTTCTAAACTGCGTTATAAGTCCACCAAAAAAACGTGAATTTCCCAGGTCTGTCCCTTTCACATTACCACCAAATTACCCGGATTGGCGAAGATGGCTTATGAAGGGCTACACCCAGCACCATCAACTCTTTAATTGCGCTTTACGCACACCCTAAGCTCTGCTAGGATGGTGGTTGAGAATGCGTTTGGGCGTTTAAAAGGACGATGGCGCCGTTTAATGAAATGCAGTGATATTGACACTCATCTTGTGCCTCACGTGGTAGCTGCCTGTTGTATTTTGCACAACATCTGCGAGATACAGAAGGACCAGTTTTTACCGGAGTGGAACCTTATGGACTCTGATGTACCGGAGTCATCTGACCCAGACACAAGTGAGGTTGAGCGTCCCCAATCTAGTGTGGAGCAGATTAGATCTACCCTTTCCTATAACCTTTTTTCCTAATCCTAATCTACCCACCGCAAGCTGCAGCTATTGGGAGCAGGAAAATAGTTTCCCCTTCCTAATAGCAATTTTCTATCTTTAGATGATATAGAACAATTATAAGATTGCCATTTAGCTGGTGGCTGTATCATGTTCAAAATATGGCAGCTTAGACCTCTGAGGAGTTTTAGTTTATTGTTTCTCTATCTATTTTCCATTTATCCACAATCATTTATACACAAACAAACTGGCAGAAGAAAGGGGCATTATACTGTGCAGGAAAAGGGCTGAGAAGCAGATATGGATAACAAAGGCTGTCTGTGCACTGTACAGGAGGTCAGGCTGTGACATTTCTTACCCCATGAGGTTGTAATGCCAAATTTCATTAGCAATTGGATTGTCACTAAATTTATTTAGTGACAATAATATTGTGCAGCTAATATTAGGCAATTACATTAGTCTCTTTGGGCCTGATCCAGAGCAACGCTCGCAAGCGAGCGTACGACGAGCGTATGCGAAAATTCGGCAAAAAATTTGCAATGCGCATGCCCAGTATGACAGCTTCCGGTCGCCTGAGCGTCATGAGCGAATAGCGGGCGTATTGTTAGCGTATTTTTCGCTCGCTGGGCGTATTTTTTTTACGATGGTCGGCTGGGCGCCCGTTTTACTACAGGGAGGCGGGGGTAGCCATTTAAATTGTACAGTATGGGCGTGCTAAGCCCGTACGCTCAGCGTATTTTCTGCGAATTTTCGTACGGGCGACGGTCGTACCCAGTGTAGGGTATAGGCGTCGTATGCAGGTACTTTACTATGGGAGTGTTAGGGGCGTGTATGGTTTTTCGCACGGTCGAACGTACGCATTCGTCCGTCGTGCGAATTTTCGTAGCGCTGGATCAGGCCCAATGTGGGTGGAGCACCGGCAAAGGGTGCTTGCTGTTGGCTGTTTGTCATGTATTCCTCCTGGTGGTGTGGTGGAAACATATGGCCTCTGTGCGCAGCATAGTTTCCTCCCCCCTGGTAGTTCCAGGCTGGTGGAGGTGGAGATGGGGGATGTTGGTTGAACCTCATGGCCTGAATAATTTCACGCATAAATGCCTTGTTTGCCTCCTGGGTTTCACGGTAATCAGGTCCAGGAATGTGTGCTGGAGTTGGCGCTCGTGCCCAAAGAATCGCTCCATTCGCTTATCTTCCTGGCACTGTATTGTCTAGTCCATTTCAGCAAGTTGCTCAAACATTACCGCCGTCATTGTTTTGGTCGCCACCTCGACTCTGTTCATGCGTTTCCGCTTCTTTGGAACATTATAAACTGTGGAAAAAAATCTAACATTAGTATACTGCAATAATATGTGTGTATATATTATGATCTGGTGCAATAACAAAAAGTAGTGTTGCAATCCATTATACTTGAGACCTCATTCCTCTTGCATTAGTTGCACACTGTGATACCTGGTTTTGTTATGTAATTGTTTCCCTGTTATGCTTTTTTGACATCTGTTCTGGTTATGCGATTTTTTTTTATTTGATGTTTTTTGCAAAATTTTCTGGTTTTGTAATTGCTTTCAGCTTTGGGATTTTTTTTATATCTGATTCATATCAATATGGGACTTTATCTATGGACTATTTATATTAAAATTTATGTACAATCATGGACAGTCTGCAATTGTAGGCAAAAATGCTGCGGGCCACACGCTGACTGGCATTCCGTGGATGAACTTTGCGTGAAAGAACTGTCCTCAAAGGAACTTTCTTCCTCTGTGCAAGAAGAATCCTCAAACAGTATAGGAGAACTGGGCCTTGACGCCATGATGCTGCATTGGGATAACTTCTCCTTTGCAGCCATTATTGAGGACGAAAACGCCACGGGGTCACAAGCTGAATTGCTGAATTTCCAAAAACCGCATTGAATAGCTCAGAAAGTGGCCAGTTTATGCGACCAGATCCACTTTTTTTTTGGGAGTCATGGACTTTAGCAAATTGTTTCTGCAAGGCCTTGAGTTTATTGACAACCTTCTGTTGAGTTTTGATGATTCCCCTTTTTTCCAACAGCTTGGCTATATTAGAATAAATGTGAGCGTCCTTAAATGTTCCAGAAATTTGTTGTTTAATTTCTTCCTCCCTTCGTATCTGCAACAGCTCCCGCACTTCATCATCCCTCCAATGCGCCATTCTCACTGACCATACCGGGCAACATTTGATGACATCACAATTCCTGCGCCGAGAAAATGTGTCCAATCAGGTGTAAGTGTAAAAGACCTGTGTTCAAAAAAAACCTAGGGCGCTTTCACATTACCACCTGTCCTGTGTTTGACCTGTGAAAAACCCACGAAAAACCCTTCTTTTTTCCTGTGTTTCATTCCCGGGTCTCTTGACCTGGGTCTACCGGAAATGGCGGTTTCACAGGTTTTTGCAAAGTGCCGAGTTTTTGGACAAATACCCCTGTTTTTGGTGGTGATGTGAAAGGGGGTATTAGACTCCACTTCATGGGAACAGTCCTGTAACGGGAAGATGTGTAATGGGGGGAGGTGGCAAGGACGGAGATGTGTAATAGAGGGGATCCTGGGAGGGAGAGAAGATGTGTAGATGTGTAATTCTATCCACAGACATTTAATACTGTAAGAAGCAATGTAAGGCATGAAGAGCCCAATAATCTATATTTAAGTTTATAAAAGTAATACTTACTTGCAGCCAACATTTGTCACGAAACATGCACAATTTACCCCTAGTACACAAGGGCAGGTTTGGAAGCACCATAAAATTAACCTGCTCTTGATAACATTAATCACATACTACACTTCTAACTGTAGCACACTTTGTACATAGGCACTGTCTCTGTGTATATCTATCTATCTATCTATCTATCTATCTATCTATCTATCTATCTATCTATTCTATCTTTGTTAGTCTGCGGCCAGAAATGGCTGTTTTAGAAGTAGAGACAGCCGAAAGTTCATTTTCGGTTGTCTCTATTTCCAAATGCAACCATTATAGAATGTGCAATTTTTCTTAAACACCGCCACAGCAGGAGACCCGTTGCACCTCTTGCACCGTCCGGACACCGGAGAGATGACTAACACTCTTCGGGGACTTTTAGCTTTAGGCAGCGGGGAAGGAAGGGCTAGGGTAATGAAAGGGGAGAGTTTAGGTTAGAGTCATGGAAGGGCAGGGTTAAGGTTAGTGTCAGCCTTTGGGTAGGGGAGTATAAGTTTAGGCTGCAGGGATGGCAGGCTTAGGGTCAGGCTGCAGGGAGGGAAGTCTTAGGGTTAGGCTGCAGGGAAGGGAAGGTTAGGGTCAGGCTGTGGGGAGGGGATGGTTAGGGTCAGGGTAAGGATTAGGGTAAGGGTTGGGAATATATTATATATATATACTCACCTTTCGGTGCAGCAGGGACCTTTCTGGCGGGGATCGATTGCTTTTTCCTCTTCGAGGCAGTTTGGAACTAGCTGGGAGAGAACGGCCCTTTTGAAATAGGGCCATTCTCATCGGCGACACACACCATTGTCTATCTATTATTATAGCATTTACTAAACAGAGAAAATGTAATGCTTTTCATAATTTATACTTATCTTCATTTCTTTTCCAAACCCACTCTCTCCTTGTGTTTCCAATCCCCAAAATCTTTTATGCACCACTGTGTCTCTTACACTCCTACGCTCTCTGCCTGTGTGTCTCCATCCCTCTTTCTACCCCTGTGTCTCCAAACCCCTCACTCTCTCCCCTGTGTTCCTCCAACAACCAGTCTCTCAACCTGTTTGTCTCCATCACCCATTGACTTTCCCTAACCCCCACCTCCCCTATGTTTTTCTCCAACCCTTACTTTTCCCACCCTACATTTCTCTTTCACTTACTCTGTTCGCTTGTGTCTTCTTCTCCACGTGGATCTGCAGTGCCTGCAGCAGGATGGTCTGTTTATCTGTCACCTGCAGTCTTTAGAAACTGAAAGCAGGGTGAAATTGATGTGTAGTTCATGTGATACACCAGTATCATGCTGATAGTAATAGCTAAAGACAGCAGGCAGTAGATGCAGAAACACATTGCCCAAGCCACTGCTGCTAAACATTATTAGGGCCCCTACACCCTGGGCAATGGAACTGGCCGCACCTCCCTCATTACGGCACTGGTATATAGTTTATAGACCAGTAAACAGGTCACAGTTTTGAAATGGGGAAGATCAAAAATAAAAAATATTGGCATAACTGTCTTTCTTTTATAGACCATGTGAAGAAGATAACACCATGATGGTGACTTGTTATCTATAGTATATGTGAAACTGTCCTTTACATAATAGAATATTAAGAGAAGTTTTCTACTGGCTTTTACTAAAGAAGAACTTTTTCTTTTTTATTCTTATTCTTATCTTATTTACACAATAATCTAGATGTCTTCAACAGAAAAACCAGAGTGAGTATTATTTTCGTAACTTCAAACTACATATTATCTTTTTTGAAATTACATAATTAAACAAGTATAGTTAAAGATTTTTAACAAAGATCATTCAAATATACAGTAAGAGATTATTCCAATTTTTAAAAACCTTGTTACTATTTTTTTTTTTATTATTTATAATAGTATTTGTGCCGTTTGTTCTGAAAATATCTGTTATAGATAACTGTAGGTGAAACTCGAAAAATTAGAATATCGTGCAAAAGTTAATTTATTTCAATAATTCAGCTTAAAAGGTGAAAATACATTTTATATAAACTCATTACATGCAAAGTGAGATATTTCAAGTCTTTATATGTTTATATGTTTTAAGTTAGTTGATTATGGCTTACAGCTTATGAAAAGCTGTAAGCCATAAAAAAAATATCAAAATCGCACAAAATTAGAATATTACATTAAATCAATAAAATCAACAAAATTAAATACAGACATTTCAGCCCTCTGAAAAGTATAATCATGCATATGTACTCAGTACTTGGTTTGGGCCCCTTTCGCACAAATTACTGCCTCAATGCTGTATGGCATGGATGCTATCAGCCTGTAGCACTGCCAAGGTGTTATTGAAGACCAGGTTGCTTCAATAGCAGCCTTCAGCTCTTCTGCATTGTTCCGTCTCATGTCTCTCATCTTTCTCTTGGCAATGCCCCATAGATTATCTATGGGGTTCAGGTCGGGAGAGTTTGCTGGTGAATCCAGCACAGTAATCCCACGGTCATTGAGCCAGGTTTTGGTACCTTTGGCAGTGTGTGCAGGTGCCAAGTCCTGCTGGAAAATAAAGTTACAATCTCCATCAAGGGCTAGCTGGCAAATTTTAGCCTGGGGGGCAAGCCCACAGCAGTGGCCCATAACCTGTTCTTAAAGGGTGGTTGTCAGTAAACCACTGGAGCACTTTATGGTTAATATTATACATTGAATAACCAGTGTAATGGTCGGCTGCATCACCATCAGGAGTTTTAAAATTATCTTAAGTGTCATTGCCATGGTGTTATATCAGAGAAGGCATAAGGAATGGCCAATGATATACCTCAATGTAACATACAGTATTAAGTAGCACAATTATAAATGCTAATACTTTCTTATGCCATGCAATCACTCACACTGCCCATACCATCACACTGCTAATACTTTCTTATGCCATGCAATCACACACACACTGCCCACACCATCACACTGCTAATATTTTCTTATGCCGTGCAATCACACACTCACCGCCCACACCATCACATTGCTAATACTTTCTTATGCTGTGCAATCACAAACCACCACACTGGACTTCAAGCATCTTGGATTGTGCCTCTCCATTCTTCCACCAAACTCTGGGACCTTGGTTCCAAATGAGATGCAAAATTTGCTCTCATCAGAAAAGAGGACTTTGGACCACTGCGCAACAGACCAGTCCTTTCTTTCTTTAGCCCAGGTAAGATGCTTCTGACGTTGTTTGTTGTTCAGGAGCTGCTTGACAAGAGGAATACGCCATTTGAAGCCCATGTCCAGGATCCGTCTGGGTGTGGTGGCTCTTCATGCACTAACTCCAGCTTCAGTCCACTCCTTGTGCAGCTCCCCCACACTTTTGAATGGCCTTTTCCTGACAATCCTTTCCAGGCTGCGGTCACCCCTGCTGCGGTTGCGCCTTTTTCTTCCACTTAACTATCTATTAATGTGCTTTGATTCAGCACTTTGAGAACAGCCATCTTCTTTTGCAATTTCCTTTTGAGGCTTTCCTCCTTGTGGAGGGTGTCAATGATGCTTTTCTGCACCACTGTCAGGTCAGCAGTCTTCCCCATGATTGTGAATTCTACTGGTCCAGACTGAGAGGCAATTTAAAGGCTCAGGAACCCTTTGCAGGTGTTTGGAATTAATTTGCTTATTAGAGTGTGACACTTTGAGCCTACAATATTGAACCTTTTTCACATTCTTCTAATTTTGTGAGATTTAGATTTTGGGGTTTTCATAAGCTGTAAGCCATAATCAACAAAATCAACAAAATCAAAATTAAAATAGTCTATATCAGTGCTCAAAGTGGAAATTTAGAAGTGGGGGTATGGAAACTTCAGCACTAGGTGTGTCTTGAGTTTGTCAAAGTAAACAGGTCAACAATGAGTAATCACATTAGGTCACGCTTGCGTCCTCTGAACAGAGCTGCGGCTGTACACAGCAAAGCTAGCTCTGTTAAAGGCAAAGCTCCCGAGCTGCACAGGAGAAGTGAGTAGGTATGGCATACGGCGGTATATACCATCACTTCTGTGAGCCGACACAGAGTTAAAATACAGCCGCTCATAATATCTTAAAATTCTATGAGCAGCTGTATTCTTACTCAGACCCGGCTCACAGAAGGGGCGGTATGCCATACCCTCGTATACCGGCCCACTTTGAGCACTGGTCTATATAATATATTAGTTTCACCTTTTAAGCTGAATTACTGAAATAAATGAACTTCTGCACGATATTCTAATTTTTCAAGTTTCACCTGTACATCTGATTTCTTTTTCATTGCTGAGCTGCCACTTTTGTAGCTTGTTACAATTTACTGTCTAATTTTACATTTTGTTGGTATTTGAATAAATCAACAGACCCAGTTACAACATGCACTTTAAACCATGGAATCTGCAAAATTGAACACCTAAGGACCTAGTAATTGGCTATTGGTGAACAAATATATAATGTTCGGTGCTTTTACAAAAACTGTAACACCTAAAAATGGGGATGAATGAGGATTCTGGGAATTAGGATCTAACATAAGTAGTAAACTAACATTGGAAAGAAATGTTAGAGTGCAGTCATGTTCAATGCAGTTCACTTATGTAGCAGCTGCATACTAACAGATAATTACTGCTTATAGTATTTTATTCTCTATTTTGATGTAACAGACTCCTAATTTAATTTTCTAACATTTTGTTTACAACTAAAGAATCTATGAACGAGCACTCCTCAGTTTAAACATTTATCTCCAAAACCAATTTAATAATTGAAAGAGGGTTCACAA
>WWET01001088.1:354370-368624 GCA_011038615.1 Limnodynastes dumerilii | reverse complement strand
AGAGCACTTCGAGGGACCTCGGCGGAGGGGTGAGTATTGGTAAATATTTAAGGGGAAGCTGCCACACTCGCCGCGAACACAGGCGAGCCTGGAGCAGCTTCCCTTAGGGGGAAATTTTTTTTTTTTGTAAATATAGCTCATGTTTCAATGTGAGGGGTGAAAATGAAATTTCATTATTTTGTGTGTAGGAAATATACTTTGCTTCTGCAAATGATTTCTATATGTGCAGATCAGTGATTATCAGATGTGTTCAGATCCGTAATTGTAGGTCCACTGTATCCTGTGTGAAGATTTTCAGTTTTGTGTGAATGTAAAATTGTTGAGGTCTGGAAGTCTTAATTGGTATGCAATACGTGGGCATGCTTGTACTGTGCACTGGTATATCAGGACATTTTACAGAAATCTGAAGATAGTGAACTGCATTATAACACTATACATGTACCGCAAATAACACAAAAATGAAGGAAATCCAATTTAAATGCACTTAGTTCAGGGGAAAATTGGAAGTCTTGATCTGATCCAAAGTATTCTACTAAGACCACATGAATTGATTCAATATTACATAATATCTGCATATTATAGATACATATATCTGCATACAGAAAAGTAAAATCTCAATGATACAGGTAAAATTGGAGATATTGCCCATAGCAACCAATCAGATTCTAGTTCTCACTATTACATACTACACAATGTCAGCTAGAATCTGATTGGCTGCTATGGGCAACATCTCCAATTTTTTAAACCCGAACCTTAGTAAATCTGGCCCCAAGAGTTAAATTCCCAATCAGTCTCTTATACAATACACAGGCACATAGGTGCAACACATGGGTGTACTTAGTTTGCTTCTATATTGATTAAGCAGTGTTTGGAGGGAGCAGAGTGCCCAATGCCAGCTAGTTGACCAATGAGTAGACTGGTGGACTATGTCTAGCCAGAGGTAAGGTTGCAACTAAAATGGTACATGGCCTGTGTAACAAAACATACCAAGAAAGGCTAGAGGAGCTAAACATGTATAGCTTGGAGCAGAGAAGAGAGAGGAGGGATATGATAGCAGCTTTCACATATATCAAGGGTTGTGACCGGCTAGAGGAGGGGGCATTTTTCATGAGAAAGAAGTGCAATAGAATATAAGGGCATGAATATAAATTGGAGGGCGGTAGATTCAGAGGAAATGTGCGGAAAAATTACTTCACTGAAAGGGTGATAGATAAGTGGAATAGCCTCCCATCTGAGGTGGTAGTGGTAACACAGTAGAACAGTTTAAACATGCTTGGGATAAATATAAGGATATCCTAAATCTCAAACTAAATTGAAGGTAAATAGAGTCTAGGGTCAGTATAGTTTTAAATAAACAACTGGGCAGATTAGATGGGCCATGTGGCTCTCATCTGCCGTCACCTTCTATGTTTCTATGTTTCTATGTTGCCTGGTATCATCCTGACAAAAAATGTGCAGTGATAAATTGAACATTAAAAATACACACTTAAGTTTCAAGCACATTATTTCTGTCATCACAATGTCTGTCTGTCTGTCTACCTAAAAGTGGTAGCATGGACATTTAAAAAATATAAATCTCAAATCACTTCTATTATTTTCTATATATGCATACCTATTTTAAATGAGGAAGTATGAAAACATAGAAAATAATAGAAGAGAATTGAGATTTATACTTTTTTATTAAACCAGAGTGAGAAGTGAAGGTATGGCAATTCAAATTAGGAGAAGGATGAATCAGCATCAAGCTTATGATCATCCAAAATGGAACTGAAGTTTATAACAGCATAGGGCATTTAATACTCACAGAGCGGGGATGGGGGGAGGGGATTGTTGGAAAGTAGAAAATGATACCAGAAAGCTGCAGTCGCTTCATGGCTATTCTGCTGCACACATGCAGGTGGTTGAGTGTTAAAGTGTAGATATTGTATAATGTGAATATGTTCTGTATTCTTTCTCTTGGTTATGCTTTGGTTATTTTTTCTTATGTTACATTATTAGAATGCATTTGAGTTCTAAGTTTTATTAAGATAAATAAAAATAAAATCATAATACATTTTTTTAATAATAAATAGGAATTCTTGTTTCATGTTGGACATATAGGAACAAGCAAGTTATTATTTGTTAAATCAGTGTTTGAATAGGAGGTGTGTTTATGGAGGTGTTATGATTTAGGAATAACAAAGTGTGTTGACTGAGCGCAGGAGCTGGAAATACTAGTATGTCATGTATATTATTGGAGTAGGTGTTATTCATTAGAATGCAATCTCACAAGCTGGTGTATTAAGTCTAAGAATCCTAGTCGTCAGTTAAACATCTGTGCTGTAAAAAAGCAATTAGATAATGTTGGACTGGTAGGTGATTGATTGTATCTCATATTCCATTTCTCAAGGAGTCTCATCATTTGTGGAGGTGTAGGGAGGTCTCACTGTGATGCTGCTGTCTTCCTGCTGTGCTAGGGATAGCACCAGTGCATGAGGATATGTTCTCAGAAAATCTGAAAAGTATTATAACTGGGGGCAATGCACATTATGGTCCTGATTCACAGTTACGTAGTTTTTCGTCTTACGTACGTTGTTTTAAGAATTAAGCTACTATGCATGCGTAATAGCTTATTTACGCTATCTACGTACCATTTCTGTACATAGATAGCGTTAGCGCTGTCTATAAGTATGGCCAGCGTAGCTCTAGTGCACTCCCCCTGACACTCACTCTGTCTGAGCGTAGTTACACTCAGTTACGCCGGCTGAAGGCTACCCTAACTTCAGCCGATGTAACCAAGTGAAATTACGCTCAGACAGGAGCGTAATCAGTGAAACCCTGCCCTCCCTTACTAATTTATCTCCCCCCGCCTATCTTCCGTAACTACAACATAGTTATGGCGCAGCATGCCCCTTACGGACGCCCGATTCAGGGAACCCTGAATCATTGATTACACATGGCAACATCTGCGCAGAACGTCAAATATGCCATTCTTATGCATACGGCCGCCATAACTACGGCAGCGACCGTAGCTCTGGATCTGGTCCCAGGTCTGTACGTAAATGTGAGCGCAATGCATGTGACATACTGTACTTGCATGCAAAAATGACAGAAGTGGTATGTGATATCAAGAAGAGCACACAAATGGGGCTTCTGGATTGATTGCACTGTACGGGAAATACAGTACAGCACTGCTTCTATGCGCCCCAATATGCTACACAAGTACAGGCTAGTACCTGAGTTGTGTTCTGACCTGAATGCGACGGTGATATGTGTGCATGTGCAGTGCAAATAATGCAGAGAAATGTCACGCCACCTGCCATACACTCGATTCTGGATCACTTCCCTTGTCACATTAAAGGGTCACAGAAAATAGCCTAAGCATTACTGTAAATAAGGACACAGACAGAACAGTATTACACAATGAAGGCCAGGGGTTGAATATATATCTAAGGAATGCATTTAGCAGGGCACACAGTATCACATTTCTATTAAGATTGATAACTACAGTATGAGTATGTAATATATATATTTGCTCCTTAATAAGCCACCACTTCCAAGTTGCATGTTGCACATTAGATGGTTAGGTGGGGATTGTAACTACAAAGAGTATTAATTTTGTAATTTGTCACAAACCGCTGTACTTATCATGTTCACTGCCAGCAAACAGGCTTCCAAGTCTATCCTGGCCCTGGTTGGTCCCCTTGTAAAGGCCTCACATTGGGCCTGATCCAGCGCTACGAAAATTTGCACGGCGGGCGAATGCGTACGTTCGACCGTGCGAAAAAAACATGCACGCCCCTAACACTCCCATAGTAAAGTACCTGCTTACGGCGGCTATACCCTACACTGGGTACGACCGTCGGGCGTACGAATTTTCGCACATAATACGCTGAGCGTACGGGCTTAGCACGCCCATACTGTACAATTTAAATGGCTATCCCCGCCTCCCTGTTGTAAAACGAGCGCCCAGCCGACCGTCGTACTGAACGCACGCCCCTCGAGCGAAAAATTCGCACACCATACGACCGCTATACGCTCATGTCGTCCAGCCGACCGGAAGCTGTCATACTGGTCATACGCAGTGCGAATTTTTCGTACGAAAATACGCAAAAAAACGTTGTACGCTCGCCTGTCGGACAGCAATTTCGTAGCTCTGGATCAGGCCCATTGTCTATCTACTTCATTCATCTCTTTGGTCCAGAACGCCCGTGTCTGTTTGCATTCTCACTCAGTGCATAGGGGCTGCCACCTTGAAAGGAGTTTCATGGTTCATTTTGACCAACCAACTTTTCCAGATCACCTGGCTCCAGCAACCAATAACAGCAATGGGCAGTCTATTTTAAGCACTGTCACACTGTCACTCTTTCATCAGTCTAATTCATGGTTGCCGACTTTTGGCAGCTTCTCTCCGGGAGATCCCGGAGAGAAGCTTGCGCCGCATGCGGGGGCGGGGCTTAATGACGCGATTTATGCAAATCGCGTCATTAGGCTCCGCCCCCTGGTTCATACGGCCCCGTTTTTAGGCCCCGCCCCCTGACTCATACGGCCCCGTTTTTACTTGCAATAGGGGTCGGGACGGGGCTTGATGCCGCAAATTGCGTCATCAAGTCCCTTCCTGTGCCTAGCAACACTAGTATACTAGTGTTGCTAGGCAGGGGGGCAGGACTTGAGGCCGTGGTTTCAGTGAAACCACGGGCCTCAAGTCATTTGCGGGAGATTTGCTGGCGCTCCCGGGATACCGGGAGTACTGCCCGAATTTCGGGAGTCTCCCGGACATTCCGGGAGAGTCGGCAACCCTGGTCTAATTACAACTAGTATCCTGTGTACTGGAAACTACTGGCTTCTGTAGTGTTCCGTGTGAGACCCCAGTATCATGGCAATCCAGCATTTGCATCTCCAGCTTGTAATCCAGCTTTTGCATTTTCCATCTTGCAACCCATCATTGATTCTTTCAAGCATACGATTCAGACGTTGTATTCTCCATAGAGATGGGCGCCTGGCCATTTTTTGTGTTTTGGTTTTGGTTCTAATTTAAAAAAAATAAAAAAATCATAAAAACAGAAACACACAGAATGTGGGGGTGTTTTTGATCCTACGTATTATTAACCTCAATAGCATTCATTTCCACTCATTTCCAGTCTATTTTTAACACCTTACAGCTCACAGTATTGTTTTTTATCCAGTTTAGTCCAAAAGGTTGGATGGATGACTAAGCTAAGCGACAGAAGTCACTTTGTGATTGCCGCACAAATGTGTCCTCACAAAAGACAATCGGTCAAACACTGAGGTTGTGCAGAGCACCCTATACAGTGATACAGTAGTATATATTATATTAGAGACAAAAGAAGTTTGAAATTATTTTTGGGGCGTTATCCTACACTTTGTGATTGACGCACAAATCTGTCCGCAAAAAAGACAATCATCACTTACTGAGGTTGGGCAGAGCACAAGGCCGCATACGTGATCATAACAATTAAGGTAGGAATCTGAACACAAGAGTGGGGAGTGCACTTCTTTCTCCCGTAATGCCTATAGGTCTGGATCCAGCCCTTTATGTTTTTGTTTTTTAAAAAAAATATTTATATTGAAGAAGTATATTTCAGAAACAATACAATCACATGTGGTCAACAAGTTTTGGAGAAATATCTGTAAATACGTTACATTAAACAGTACATGCATTAAGGCAGAACTCCCTAACAGGGTTCCCAATAGTCAGCTAAACATTCAAAGACACAGCATAATTAAAGAAAAGAAAAGAAAAGAAAGGAAAATGTGGACGCGGCTACCCAGCTCAAAATCCATGCGATCTAGGAGAGTTCAATAGGGGGATCATTCAAGAACATCCTAGTTTCATACCATCCTGTATGTCTAAAACAAGCATGGATTTGAGTCCTAATGGTAAGGGGCTGTAAATCAGCCCTTTATGTTTAATCATATACATTTACTGGATTATTGTACACATCTAAAATATACAGCACATTTAGTATGTTTGACCTTTTGTGCTTCGCCCATTATTAACAAGTGCAAGCAGTTTAAACAGTCCAACATAAGAGAATAGAATAGGATGCACTGAGATCTATTGGTGCTATCAAATGATTTCTATTATATCTAATAGTAAAATCTTTGCCCTGGTCAGCTGTAAATGCTGATTTCATGCAGGGAAATAATTAGGTGCAATAACAGCCATGAATTTGCCGACCACATAAACTGGGATCAGTGAGAGGTGAGAGGTGTGTACCTCTTCATTCACTACCAAGTTCAAACCAGCCTCTGCAGTCCTCCACTATATTTATTTATTTATTAACAGGTTTTTATATAGCGCCCACAGAGCAAGAGGATTTTGTATTTGATTCTGTAGTTTACCGGCAACCAATGTAGAGACTGACAGAGAGGAGTAGCTGTAGTTAAGCGTTCACTGCCATAGACTGGCTATGAGACTTCTACTGTACATGGATACACTGGATAGAACAGGGAATTTATGTTCTCTGTAGTGACAAGTCCCATTTTACCAACTGGCAGACCAAGAGAAAAATCTGGCTTTGGTGAATGCCAGAAAGCACATACTGCTGAATCAGAGCATGCTTGTTTGTCTTGTAGTGGGCTATAGCTTTATCACAGAGCTATGAGATACATCTGTATATGTAGGAGGCAGTGTATAGTTACAGTGCATGTATGCTGATTTAATCACAGCTGTGCATGTGTGCCATAGAAGATTATAAAAGCTTTATCAGTTACCGTCCACATTTTGGGTCAGTGAACGGATGTAAACCTGAACACACCACACAAGGCCGGCATGTGTAAAATGACAACTTTATTGAAAGTTAAATGCATTAAACGTATTAAATTTAGAGGGAAGGATTGGACTGCACAACACAACCCACAGCACATAGATTATCAATCCACTAACACAACCAACAAGGGGAGGCTGTGCCACCATTCCTTCTCCTTTACCTACAATATGAGTGCTGATTTCACCTCTTAGCTAATAGACAATGGGCCAAATCCAGAGCTGCGACTGCTAGCGTATTTACGCTACCCGGAGTTGCAAAAACGCTGTTTTGCATGTTCTGCGCATGCTGGAACCAGAAACTATGAACGTGCTTACGAGCTTACGATCAACAGCGTAACTACGCACAAATGGGCGTGCCAGACATACGACACCCGTAATTACTCTTCGGATGCGGGGTGAGGCATTTATATTATACAGTATGGGCGTGCTTAGGTGCAAAAGTACGTGCAGCCATTACGGCCGACAGCAGTTACGCTTGGAAAAGTTAAGGTAGGGTTTGGAAAGCGTAAAATGGCAAAAATACGTACGACCGAGGGGAGTGCCTAGAGGAGTGCAAAGTAATTACGAAAGTGTAAATACGCTACACGTTGAAACATAAAGGGAACGTGGGTCTGGATCTGGCCCAATGACCCTGCTGATCCCCTGGTCCTTCTTGTGCAAAGAGGCAACTTTACTTTCTTCTGCATCATGTGAAATACAAGCCCACATAATCAGACTATGCCCTGCAAATCCAAGTGCTCACAGATGTGCCCTCACTGTCCCCCATTACCAAATTACAAACTAACATGAATAACAGAATAGATAACATATGGGGGACTTCTAAGAGGACTTCTATAATTAACTTCCTCCTAAGTCTCTAGCACCTCCCCTTCTCCTAGTACCCAATCACTGCTAGCTAAACCCTCCCTCACCCCTGTTTAACCCTCACCTCCCTACGCTGCCCTTGGTCTTCCCTAGCACACACCCCACCACAGCTGTTACACACACCCCACCACATTTTGGGTCAGCGAACAGATGTAAACCTGAACAGATGTAAACCTGTGTAAGGGAAAGAGACCATAAGAGGAAGAAAATGGACACGTATAAGTCAACATGGGAAATTACGAGCAAAGTTCAAATTTGTTGTGTCTCATGTGACATGTCCATATTCCGTGGCTATTGCTTTCATGCAAGCGCTACTATAGGAAAAGGAGAAAGATTGGTTGTGGGAATCAGAGGTTGACACCTAGGTTGTGAGTTGTTGTATTCAGGTATTTAAATAGGTCATTGACAAATTACAAATGATACAATTGGTGTCTGTGTGAGTTCCATAGCTCCAGTACTTTTGTATGCTCAGTGACTTAGAGTATTTGTCCAGTAATTGTTACAGTGTACTGTGTGGGGGTTTTTTTTTGTCAGAGATTGCATGTTGAAGTATATAGAAAAAGATAGAGATCACTTTGATCTGCAAAGCATACATTTACAATCCTGTTTGCAAAATATATCAGTGTTTGCAGTGTAGTCATGTGATTTCTTTTGAATACGCCATACTCTTATGTACACATGCTTGTCTATTCAAGAACATTTCTCTTGCTTTCATTTTCAGTCAAGGAGGTATGACTGCCAAGTGTCAATACCCTATAGCATGACTGGGCCTATGAAGAAAAATATGTATGGAAAGCCATTGTTTAAACAAGAAGTAACCAGTTAACAAAGCTCAAGATAATCTCTAGTGCTGAGTGACAAGGCTGCAGGAATCTTTATAAATGTATGACATCCATTGGGCATTCTGACAATCTATCACAAACTAGTCTCAGAAGACCTGCAGGTGGTGTTGTGCAAACATATGTTATACAGGTCAATGTATAGCTTGCTTACAGAACTGAAATGTACTATGTTTTGTTATGGTTTAGAGTTAGAGAGAGCAAAGCCAGAACAATGTAACTATCAGTCAGGTCAGGAATGTCTGGGTTTCCCAAGCTAATTTTAACACTTTTATACACAATGGGCTGGATCCAGACTTAAGTAAGTGCTTGAAATTAGTTACTCCTGGGCTAAACCATGTTGATTGCAGGGAGAGTCAAGTTATTTGTATTCTTTGCATGCAGGGATATATCTTTGAATTGCTTACTGCACACAGATACTGACCAGCTTTACTATCACACTGTTATTTAGACTTGGGATAGGAAACATCACCGCTCAACTCTAATACTGTTTGCAACAGATGAAATATGACTCCCCTGCAATCAACATGGATTAGCCCAGGACTAACTAATTTCAAGCATTTACTTAAGTCTGGATCCAGCCCAATGGGCCTGTGTCAAAGTTGTGAACAATTGACAAATGCAAACACACACAATTGCACACAACTGTAAACGCCTGACGCTAAGATTACCAGCATTGTCTATCTGGTCTTATTTAATCATAATGGATCCTTGGTATAAAGGGTCTCCAGCATCGTTCCAACTAGACCTAGGGCAGTAGACAGCTCCACTCGAATCTGCATTCAGACAGACCCAAATCCGTGTGGAGAAGTTAAGGTAGGATCCTGGACACGAAACAAGAGAGGGGAGTGACGGGAGTTCCCTTTCCTCCTCCATGTGGACTTCCGCACATGGAGGTCTGGACCTGGCTCAGCTATAGGAGGCTGAAACGTTAAAGTATGCTTAAAACAATGCTGTGTTATCAGTTCCAATGCAGGAAGAAAGACAGCTCATTGTTAAGGAAGTCATGTGTGCTCTATAGTTGTGAAATATTCTATTGATTATATGTCTTCAAATGTCAACAGAAAGCTTGACTCGAGAACTTGTTCAAGTTATGCATCACCGGAGAAACACCCTACCATATACAATAATCAGAATATAAATGCTATTGAACTATAAAATCGGTAGCCCATTCTTCATATCAGGATTAACCCTATGTTCACAAAATAATGTAAAAATATATTACAAATAAAAAAATAGACAAAACCAGACATCTTTTCAAATGTCTGTTTTAAATATGTCAACATCGCCATGTGCATGCGTTTCATAAAAATGGAAAATTTCAGAATGAGGCTGAAATGTGTTCCTCTTAAGCTGGGCACATACTGGGGCTGTTCAGCAGATAATCTTGCCAGTTACACAATCAAAAAACCATTTCACCAGATATCTTACCAGTGTGTGTGCTGTCCAAAGATCTTCTAATAGACAAAGTACAATATGTGGATTTAAAGCATAAATAAAGCAAAAGATATCTTTCTATCAGTAATCTGGCATATTAGGAGCTCCAAAAGAGCAAATCAAAAGATCACAGACCGTTCCAAAAGACTTTTGAGCATTTTTGAACAGTACACACTGGTAAGATGATGAAACAGTCTTTTGATTGTGTGATTGGAAAAATTATCTTTCGAAAAAAGCCCCAGTGTGTACTCAGCCTTAGGGAGCCCTTAAACAGAAGCTTTAAAACACTTATATTGCTCTAAGGCTCATTCATCTCTAATACATGTTTTCAAAATCAGGATTGAAAAAAAAAGCATAAACAGAACAGTTTAGAGTATGTCAGCCTTATTACTATTTAATGATCCAGTGTTGCTGTTTAGGATCCATATGCAGCAAATACACTGGAGAAAACTATAACAGGTCCAGAAATATGGACAGGTTTTGTAAAACAAGTCATACATTTTCTGTTACATTCTGCTTGTGTTGATTTTATTTTGCTATTGAGCACACCCTTATAGTCAATGCTAGTGTTTATTTTCAGAGTGTGGCTAGAAATAGATCATGTGACAAGAACAATCTATACTATGCACAAAAAGCACAGGTCTATGAGACAGTGGAGAGCATTTATAATATACAGTAATGTATACATCTTTAATCCATATGTTCAATGGAGAAAATTATTAATATAACCCATACATGGATTTTGACTCAGCAAGTGGGAATTGCATTAACATAACCAACATGCAGCATATGTTCCAAAATGTTAGTTTACAAAAATACTGAGGCTTGCACATGGCTAAATGCTCCATTAGCACAATTTCCAAATACAATGGAATAGCTTTAGTTCAGCAGTTGTAATATTAACAAGTGCTGCCACCTGGTGGACAATTTAGTTAAATATTAAGATGTCACTGCCGTTAGCTGCCCCCTGGTGGTCATATAAATGAAAGTTTCACTCACATGTTTGCTTGGAAACTTGATGGGGACACATGGAACTTAATATTACATTTCCATGATAGGTATTATATTTTGCTTTGCAAGTAGCATTATTATAATTATTGTATCTTGTTATGTCAGAATTCCTTTCCTATATGATTGTAGCATTTACCATCAAGCATACAAGTTATTCATATATATGAGTGCGTTTGTGCGTGTGCGCGTGTTTTCGTGTCTGTGTTACTAATGCAGTCTCAAACAAATGCAACGTGTTTTAAATGATATGTTACATACTTTTACAATTATTAATAAATAAAGGTAATTTACTAATGCAGTGTATCTGGTAACCACCAGATGGCATCTGCTACAGTCTACAATCTATTTTACAGATTGAAAAAAAACGCCAATAGTTTTAGTAAAATACATTTGGTAGCATTGTGCAGTGTGTATCCATAAACCAGATTACATTACTAACAGTGGACCTGATCCTGACTCTTGTGCATTTTCTATATGCATGTACATCAGTTAGTCAGTGAACTCCCCTGTCCCCTGTCACTCTCCTCTCACAAGTGGAGTAAGTGTCCAGAACCCTGCCTTAAACTCTCTGCACATATCTGCATTAATTTGAACAGTTCCATAACTAGGTGTGTGCGATAGCACAGGGAGCAAAGTCAAAGTGGGACGTCAGTAAGTTCATTTTTATGGTTAATCTAGTTATTAATTCAAGGTTGGGGGCACCATTTTTCCTTCTAGCTATGACTTTGTTTGAATGTAGATCCATGTAGATCTTACTTCTGCCACCCACTTACATCTGCATGCCTGTCCTCGCCTCTCATTTCAACTACTTCTAACATTCCATACAACCACTTCTAACATTCTAAACCACCACTTCTAATTTTCCATGCCACCACTTATAACATTCCAAACCATTACTTCTAATTTTTCATACCACCACTTCTAACTTTCCATACTGTCACTTCTTACTTTCCATACAACAACTTCTAACTTCCATTACCACTGCTTCTAACATTCCACACCAATGATTGAAGTAGAAATTTAGAAGTTGCGGTATGAAAATGTAGAAATAATAGAAGTAAATGGGGATTTATTGCTTTTCTATTAAATCAATGAGAGAAGTGGCATACCCCCCATATACCTCTTCACTTTAAGCCCTGTTCCATACCACCACTTTTAACATTCCATACCATCGCTGATAACATTCCAAACCATCACTTTTAACTTTCCATACCACCACTTCCAATTTTCCATACCAAATTCAGGTTTCACAAACAATAGAGGTGGACACAGAAAAACACAAAACATAGCACCTACAACAGAGCAAGCATCAATATAAGGGTGAACTGGGAAGGGGAGCAGGGTTCACCATAAATGAATTCTCAAAATTAATCATCTGGGGCTTGTGTTTCATTAAGTCTATGCTGCGAAGGGTTAGATGTCGAATGGCAGGGCACAACTCTCTGTATAGATTCCTCATAGACATAATATGACCAGGGTAGCCACAGAAAATGAGAAGAAGAAGCAGAAGCGGCATATGGGACTCCCTGTGTTCCAATCTAGCAATTGACCTGAATTTTGCCATACATTTTTACGGTTGGGGGACCGTAAAAGTAGTTGCTCTAGTATATAGCCAACATATTAGTATATAACCTAGGACATACTTCCTCTCCCCTGGCAAAGTGATTGGAAACATATGAAGAAGAGCCACAGCTATGGTTGGGGGTGATGGGGCAGTTTAACACTGGATGTCAAATCAAAAACATCTTGCCATCAGAATTTGATCTTAGATCATTCCCAGAAAATATGTAGGACATCAGCACTAAGGCTACAAGTCCGCCAGCACAGGCTGGAGACAGTAAGCCACATTTTGTGTAACTTAACTGGGGTGAGATAAGGTGGTGGAATAATCTGAGAAATATCTTTATGTGATTGATACACTTTGAGCTTTTAAATATCTGCTGGGCCACCTTCGACCACTGCTGAGGGAAGAGAGTAAGACCCAAATCCTGTTCCCAGAAAACTTGCGCTTGTGTCTTGATAGTCGGAAGATGTAGTCAATCATTTATACCAAAAAAAAAATTGCACCTTTAGATCCACCATTCGTGAGCTTGGAGAGAATGTGGGAGGATGGAGAGCATAGGGAACCAGGAATCTTATGCATAATGGTGATCCAGGTGATAGAAGTGTGAGGCAGGAAGCTGGAATTTGTGGGCAATAACCTCAAAATAGTGCACAGAAATAGGGACTTAGCCTCCAATTCTGACCAAGTCAGAGACCTCTTAGGTTGGGAATAAGACAAGACAGAGCTCTGAGTGACAAGTTGATAGTAGTTGACAGAACCCTGCCCCACACCTTAAGTGTGTCTGTCATGGAGCCAGGAGACCTCATGTCTAACTTTCCATACCGCCATGTCTAACTTTCCATACCGCCATGTCTAACTTTACATCCCACAATGTCTATCTTTCCATACCGCCATGTCTAACTTTCCATACCGCCATGTCTAACTTTCCATACCACAATATCTAACTTTCCATACCGCCATGTCTAACTTTCCATACTGCCATGTCTAACTTTCCATACCGCCATGTCTATCTTTCCATACCACAATATCTAACTTTCCATACTACAATATCTAACTTTCCATACTACAATATCTAACTTTCCATACTACAATATCAAACTTTCCATACCACCATGTCTAACTTTCCATACCACAATATCTAACTTTCCATACCGCCATGTCTAACTTTCCATACCACTGTGTCTAACTTTCCATACCGACATGTCTAATTTTCCATACCGCTATGACTACCTTTCCATACCACAATGTCTAACTTTCTATACCGCCATGTATAACTTTCCATACTGCCGTGTCTAACGCTCCATACCGCTATGACTACCTTTCCATACCACAATGTCTAACTTTCCATACCGCCATGTATAACTTTCCATACCACCGTGTCTAACTCTCCATACCGCTATGACTACCTTTCCATACCACAATGTCTAACTTTCCATACTGCCATGTATAACTTTACATACCACCACTTTTAACTTTCCATACTGCCATGTCTAACTTTCCATAACACCACAGAGTCCAAAGGGCATGACAAGGTACTCATAATGGGGTAGATCCTGAACTACGTGTGGCGTACGTATATTCGCGGAGGGTATTTTCATACACATAAGTTCGCTACACTCCCCTCGGCACACCCCTTGCACGGACGTTTTTTGTTAAAATACGCTACCCAAACCCTACCTTAACTTTTCCAAACGTAACAGCATACGTCCGCTAACGGACGTACTGACTACGTGAACGTACGCAGCTTAGCACGCCCATACTGTACAC
>WWET01001088.1:307156-330092 GCA_011038615.1 Limnodynastes dumerilii | reverse complement strand
CTGGCGCCCCCTTCTCCTCTTGGTGCCCCCCCCCCCCCTCCCTCTTGTTGTGTACTTTTGCGGGGGCCAAAGGGAGTGTGGCTAACCCATTGTGGGCGTGGTCAAGCCATTGAGGGGTGTGGTCAACCCATCATGTCTGCAGCCACCCAGTACTCTGTGTCGTGTCTCCAGCCCTCTCCCCCCCAGTATTCCCCATCATGTCTCCATGCCACGCGTCCCCCTCCTGCCCTCTCCAACCCCTCTCACGCTATGTCTGTGGCCGGAGTGGGGAGGGAACTGCACCATGTGTATCAATCATCCTCCCAGTATCCCCCCCCCATCATGTGCTCTCCAGCCCTCTCCCCCCCAGTATTCCCCATCATGTCTCCATGCCACGCGTCCCCCTCCTGCCCTCTCCAACCCCTCTCACGCTATGTCTGTGGCCGGAGTGGGGAAAAGTGGGAACTGCATTTCCCCTTTCTCCCTGCTCTGACCACAGACAAAGCGCAAGTCTGGGCGCCGAGACACCAACCGAGGTTTCGCCTGGAGAGCGGGGGAAGCGACTGCTGGTGCCGGACAGGTAAGAGAGTGAGAGGTGCCTGGGGCATATGGAGGGGCACTTCTACTCCTCACTGTAGGACATGCGCAGTAGCGTCCCAGCGTGTGGACGCTACTGCGCATGCGTATAATGGTGCAGAGCAGATGGCTTTTATATATATATATATAGATAGTGGATTATAATCTGCAATGAACCATGTAATATTGAAATATAAGAATTTTACTCTTAGAAGAACTTCTGATATCTTGGTCTCTGCACCTTTAGTAATTGAAACTACTTATTTTTAACCAAAATACCTTGTTCTGGCTAAATAGGTTCCATGACTTATTTTATGTCTGAATGATCACTGACAGATAGGTTGAAACGATTGTCCAACATTAGTTAGATATGGATGAGGATGATGAATATTACTGTCATAGGGGTAGATCCAGACCTATGGGCTTAGATCGCGTAGCGTATTTACGATATCATATTTTCTAGGCACTCCTCTCACTCATACGTACTTTGGTCGTTTTACGCTTCCCAAACCCTACCTTAACTTTTCAAAGTGTAAGTACTGACGTACGTTATGGATTCACGTACGTAACTGTATGATTTAAATTTCTCCCTCCGCCTACAAAGCATAACTACGGGTGTCGTATGGATGCCCCGCCCCTTCATTCGTAGTTAGGCGGATGGTACGTACATTCAGCGTGACGTGGTGTAACATCTGCCATGCACAAGCACAGTAAATACAAATTGGCGATTTTAAATCAGCAGCTAGCTTAAAATCTCTAGCGTACGTAGGTCAGGATCTGGGCCATAATAACTATCTTTTGTAGAACTGATATTGTTTTCCATTTTCTTTCTTTTATTGGCAATGCTTTCTATTTTTAAGTAATTACGTTGGATGTTTACATGGTGGGTCACCACTGAGAACAGCCCTTTTTTGAAAGGGCCATTTTCTCCCAACCAGTTGTGAATTGGCTGGGAAATTGATTGCTTCTGCCTCGTAGAGGAGAAGCAATTGATCCACCGAAGAAAGAAGATGCAGCGGCGAATGGTGAGTATTATTCTGACCCCAACCCTTATCCTAAACCTTACCCTAACCTTCATTTTCCATTATCCCAACCCTTCCCTTCCATTAACCTAAACCTTTCTTCCCCGCAGCCTAACCCTAAGACTCCCTTGTTCAAATCCTGACCCTAAGTCTCCCCTCCCTGCAGCTTAACCCTAAGATTCCTTTCCCTATAGCCTAACCCTAAGACTGCCTACCAGCAACCTGACCCTAAGACTTCCCTACCAGCAGCCTGACCCTAAGACTCCCCTACCAGCAGCCTGACTCCTAACCCTAAAACTCCCCAAAGACTCCCCTGTAATATTCACCTCCCTGGCAGGTCTGCGTTGGTGCATCGGGTCTGTGGCTGCAGTTAATGAATGAATGAATGAATGAATGAGTAAGTATGCTGATCGGCAAACTTACCCATTCATTAATAAAATCTTCTAGTTAGTGCTATTTTCAAGATAGAGACAGACGAAAATTAGCTTTTGGCTATCTTTATTTTGGAAACAGCATTTTGGAGGCGGCAACAGCATCCCATTTATGTGACACCGGGCCTGATCCAGAGCTACGGCCGCCATCGCTAGTACGGCGGCCGTAGCTCTAATACGCCTGCGCCGGGCAGATGTTGCCCGGCGTTACTATGGAAACGCCCGATCGACGATCAGGCGTCCATAGTAGCGACGTAGGAACGCTGGAGGGGACGTCCTCCAGCGTCCCTACGCTCACGTTACTGCTGGTGGGCGGGGGGGAGGTAAGTAAATTGACGTGTCTCGTGGGGGGCGGGGGGAGGTAAGTAAATCAGGCTGGGGGGGTGTGCTAAGAGGCCATACGCTCCTGTGTGAGCGTATGGCCCCTTCCTTACGCCGGGCGAAGCTAGGGTAGACTTCAGCCGACGTAAGGAAGGGGCCATACGCCCGCACAGGGGGAGTGTCGGGCCAGAGCACCGATGTTACGCTGAGCGCTACAGCTCTTGATCAGGCCCACCGTCCTTAACATGTTTTTCTGCTTATTTATATATTTTACACATTCATAAAAGTTCACATTGTTTACCATAATATACATTTGATCCTCCTAATACACAACTTCTGTCAGTCTGCTAACTAATGTTTAAGTATTTATAAAAAGGAATGTCTGAGAAGCAGTGAGGGGTTTAGTTTGACAGGGTAGCACTGAAAGATTTTTGTAATTTCCTAACCCTCAAGTTATTTTTACAAACATTTGCAGGAGTTCTGAACGATGAATCTTCACAGTTCACAAGTCAAGAGGATATTCAGAAAGTGCAATGCTTCAGATTTAACATACTCCTTTCACAGTTATGTGTCAGATCATTCACAGCAATAGGCAGAGGATACTATTGTGTTTTACTCTATGAAGGCAAGTAATCAATTTGTATGGTCAAACCATACATATTAATCCATATTAATATAAAACCATATTAATGTTATTAAATCAATGAAAATAAAAAAACAGCAAAATAAACAACCTATTTTGGAACTAGAGCTATTGCTTATTCTGATAGTCTGGTGTCCATAAATTTTAGTAAGAAAAGTAGCTTGATATGGCACAAATACCTCAAAGCTCAATGTATCATTAACGCCACTACATGAGAAATTACTGAGAAGGAATGGGATCTAGGAGTCATTATTCATGTGACTTAAAGGTAGCCAAATAATGTACCAAAGGAATAAGAAAAGCAAGTCAGGTGCTTGGTTTCATATGGGTATATTTACTAAAGTCGCTTTTTGCAAGCGATTTCAAATCGATCGGACTCGTCGCGATTTTCCCGCGATTTTTAGTTTAAATCGTGGTATTCACTTGCCAACGATTTTTACCCGCGATTTTCATGCGCCGTCGATTTGCATCGGTTTTTCAAGGGGGTTTTCTATAGAAAAGCACAGCGATTTTCCCTTGAAAAATCACCGTCGCTTTATGTTAAAAAATGTTTTAAAAAACACAAGCGCAGCATGTTTTGAATGCTTAGTATGGCTGCGCTAATAGAACTTCAAGGCTCATCTTTGCTGAGCCTTGTAGTAATGTCAGTGTCAGCATGTTAACACTTCTAAGCATGCTGTGCTGTAGCCGATAAAAATAAAAATAGTGTCAAAAAACATACATAATATACATTTACACACGTCATATGAAAATACACATTTACAAACTAATATTGCCCCCTGCCATCTAAAATTAATAGAAGTGACCACACTGTGTTTTAATAAACTTCTGTTAAACTAAAGTATGTTGCATAAAGTAAAAAAAAATATTTCTGACTCACCGTCAACAGAGCAAGTGCCAGCAGAGGCCAAAGAGCAGACGGAAGGACCGTAACATCATCTTCAAGCAAGTGGACAAGATTCTTTAAGCAAATGGAGAAGATTAACTGCAAATAAAGAAGAAACTACAAGCAACTCATCCCAAAAATGATGACAGCTAAATGGTGAGTCACAAATATTTTTTTTTACTTTATGCATCCCACTTTAGTTTAACTGAAGTTTATTAAAACACAGTGTGGCCATCTGTATTAATTTTAGATGGTAGAGGGCAATATTATAGTTTATAAATGTGTATTTTCATTGAAAGCGCCCCACACACAAGGCACTTTGTTTTTCTGCGCTTTGCCAACGAACTAAAGGCGATTTAGTCAAATCACCTTTAGTGAATACGGTGATTTGTATTTTTTAGATGGCAAACATCTGGATGATTTCTGTCCAGCGATGTTTGCCTGGTCGATTTTGCTAAAGGCTAAAGTCCTGGGACTTTGCCTTTAGTGAATACGGCAATGGGACTTTGGTCTTTTTTTGCAAAATCGACTTCAGTAAATATACCCCATAGAGAGGAATTAGTAGAAAAAAAGAAAGAAGTCGTTATTTCACTTCATATGTCATTGGTATGGCCTCACCTAGAATACTGTGTTTAGCTCTGGAGGACATATCTCCAAAAGGACATAAATACATAAATACATTAAAGTCTGTGCCAAGAAAGGTAACTAAATTGGTTCATGGCATTTGTCACCAGCTCCTGTCAGCAGGACAACGACCCTAAGCACACAGTCAAGATATCAAAAGAAGTGGCTTTAGGACAACTCTGTGAATGTCCTTGAGTGGCCGAGCCAGAGCCCAGACTTGAATTCGACTGAACATCTCTGGAGAGATCTGAAAATGGCTGTGCACTGACGCTTCCCATTCAACCTGATGGAGCTTGAGAGGTGCTGCAAAGAGGAATGAGCGAAACTGTCCAAAGATAGGTGTACCAAACTTGTGGCATCATATTCAAAAAGACTTGAGGCTGTAATGCTCAACATCTACAAAGTATTGAGCAAAGGCTGTGAATACTTATGTACATGTGAGTTCTTGGTTTTTTGATTTTTAATAAATTTGCTAAAAGTGTAATTTTGCAAAGGAAGAGAAGTAATAGAACACAAGGGGTTTACAGGAAATGTGCAGAAAAAAATTACTTCTGTACTTCTCTGAAAGGGGTTAAAGGTTAGAGGCTAACACAGTAGAACAATTTCAACATGCTTGTTAAGAATATAAGGATATCCTAAATTAAGGGTCAAATACGGTCTAAGGTCAGGCTAGATAGACAATGTGGCTTGTAACTGGCATCACTTTCTATGTTTCTATCTGTTTGTTGTCTGTCTGTCTAACTATTTATCCATCCAGCTATTCATAATAAACAAGTAAATCATTTACCTTAATAATACCATATTTCAATAGTACTACTGTATTACTGCAACAGAAAACAATTGGGAGAATTTCTAATAAAACTAAACTCTGGTGTCCTCGTATGAATGGTATGGTGTTGTGAATGAAAGTAACAACAGTAATGATTTATAAATTGAGAATGTTACGGTTATAGTTTTATGATATACATTCATAATTTATACTTATATGCAATTGGTGTCTTGTACCACCCAGTGGGCTTGTTTGGGAAAGTGGGTGTGTCTTGTACCACCCAGACCAGCGGGTATAGTACCTGCCCCTTTCATTTATTCAGCCATCCATATGTCTACCTCTTATTGTTAGGCCTGCCATCCATATGTCCGCCTTATTATTTGTCCAGCCTTCATATCTGCCCCTTTATTTGTCCTACCTCCATGTCTGCCCCTTATTATTATGTCCTGCCTCCATGTCTTCCTCTTTATTATTTGTCCAGCCTCAATGTCTGCCCATTATTATGTCCAGCCTCCATGTCTGCCCTTTATTATTATGTGCAGCCTTCATGTCTGCCTCTTTATTATTTGTCCAGCTTCCATATCTGCCCCTTATAATGTCCAGCCTGCAGGTCTGCCCCTTGTAATGTCCAGCCTCCATATCTGCCCCTTATAATGTTCAGCCTCCATGTCTGCCCCTTGTAATGTCCATCCACCATGTCTGTCCCTATTAATGTCCAGCCTCCATGTCTGCCCCTTATAATGTTCAGCCTCCATGTCTGCCCCTTGTAATGTCCATCCACCATGTCTGCCCCTTGTAAAGTCCATCCACCATGTCTGCCCCTTGTAATGTCCATTCACCATGTCTGCTCTCGGGAAAAGTTGTGAGACGGGTGGGACTATCCCGCTGTAATCGGGACACTTGGGAGGTATACTATTGTGAACATGATACAGTTGCCAGATAAATGGTGGCTGTATCATGTTTGAAATGGTCGCCAATGTGAAAATTGCTATTGGTAACGGCTACCAATTTGTACCCGTTCCCAACAGCGAAACAGCTGCGGCCGGCTGCGGTTAGAGTTAGGGTTAGGCTGCAGTTAATGGAGGGTTAGGGTTAGAAAAGGGATAAGTGTAAGGTTAGGGTAAAGCTTACCTTTTTGCCATAGAAATCTTTGCGGCACACGACCACCATTATTGAAACCGGAGACTGCTGATAATTGCCGTCTGTGCAATGGTTTTTCAATAAAATCTTACCAGCAAACCCCATTTCTTAGAAGAACGTTCTATTTTTTTTAACACACCCCTAAGATAAAATCCACAAAATGGCAGCCTACCTTTGCTATGCATATAAGAAACTAAATTTATTTTAAACGTATTAGTAAACCATCATACACAGGTAAAAAGTAAGATGATGTCAACATGCTCTTGACAGATTTTTTAGATCCGTCAGTAAGTGCTTCTAAAAATATAATTATTGTTGCTCCCTTTATACAGTGTACCATAGTTATCAGAGCAATAATTAACATGTAAACCGTCTAAGAGCTACTAAGAGTATATACTTGGCAGGAAAGATTATTATTGAAAACAATTCCTGCAGCGGCTTTGAATGAAGGTAATGGAAAAGAACTACTGAACAATAGAATTAAGTGGCAGAGCTTTACTTAATTCAGTTAAGTTGATGGGGATGGAAATCCCCTGACAGATAATCAAGCTTCATGAGGTCAGTGTATTACTCCATTAATCTGTTGTCACTGACATGGCAACTGAGAGCTTATCTTTGAAGTATTTTCCTGACCTTTTATAACAAAATATCATCATTTTTTGAAATATATATTCCATGGGCCAGATTTACTAAACTGTTGGTTTGAAAAAGTAGAGATGTTGCCCAAAGCAACCAATCAGATTCTAGCTGACACTCAAGTGTAGTATGTAATAGGAAAGTGAGAGCTAGAATCTGATTGGTTTCTATGGGCAATATCTCCATTTTTTCAAACCCGCAGCTTAGTAAAGCTGACCCCATGAGTTTAACATTTCTATATCCTTTCTGATAAAGCTGCAACAAATGCTAGACAGGTTTTTTTTCGATCAGATTGCCTATATGAATCTACAAAGTGAAATACAGCTGACATATGAGCATGGTTCAATGTGTGCATTCTGTATGTGTGATAATTAGGTTTGTCACTATCCTTTGCACAAAGGTTAGTCACTAACACCATGTTGCCCACAGATAAAGAGAGACTAGGAAAACATAGTCCAAGTTTACAAGGCTTCTCTAGAAAACAATGTACAGTACAGGGTTTGTCCACCTACATAAAGGGAATGTATGGGCTTGGTGGCAGGGTGAGTTCCTAATAGGCTGCTACTTTGCTTTAATCAGTAATGGCAACTCTTATCCCCAGAGTTCGCAATATCATAATTCATATTTGTGTATTAAATTGTATAACGCTGTAACAAAAAAAAAATATATAATACTACTGCTACTTCTTTGTTTTGCTTTCTATATAAAGATTAAAAAAATATGTAAAATCAAAATGCTAATGCAGGGACTGAACAATGGACTACCCTTCATGCTCCTTATTATATCCCTTTTGGAAAACAGTTGTATGAGAACATGTCTATGAGGACATAGTTATAAGGTTAAAAGGTTTTCTTAAGAATAGAAATGAAAAAAAAAAGATAAATATTCTGCATGGAACTTAGAGAGAGCAGTGGAACATTATTTAATATAAACAAAAAGACTACTATTTTTGTAAAAAAAAAACAAAAAAAAAACCCTAGGCTTATTAAAATATATTTTATATGTGTATTTATATACATGTGCATGTGTGTATGTGTACAATCTCTTTTTTGCTAAATATATTTCAAACTCATATGATTTGATAGTAGTAATCCAGTAGAATTGTGTTATATTCTGTTGGTTCTGAATGAAGCCAAAGACACACCTTAAATTTATTGCCCAGCAAAACCATAAATTTGGTCCACAATCATTAAGTCAAGACCTGAAATGTGATCCTGCCCAGTTCCCAATCAGACAGCCATCTGGAAGATGAAAGAAGTCTATTTTAGTTTCAGAATGATCCAGACCCTAATTTGTAGTAACAGTCTTAACAGGCTGTTTCAGAGACATTAACCAGAGGCCATGCACCCTTATTCAGTGGAGGTGCACTGTTTGCTGTCTTAAAACATTAGCAGCCAATACAGCCATGTATTTTGTTCAGTCTGCACTTCTCAATTGGAGAATGCCAAAGGGTCTCACACATGTAGCCAGGAAACTATAAATTGCCAGGAGAGTAAATCATGCTTGGCCCCAATAAAATGGTCACTCAAAAGTCAATGGACCATAGTCTGTTTAGTTCATGTATTGCTATTATTTTGGCAGTCTGACATTTGTACATATTTTACTGAAAGTGGACACTATGTTCCGCTGGGATATAGTTACACTTATAACACTTATATACAGCTATAACTCAAAGAAAAGCAAACAACTATTATTTTTCTTTTACCTATGAGTTTCTTCAGTACTCTAGGGGTCAGATTTACTAAGCTGTAGGAAAGGAAAAGTGGAGATGTTGCCCATAGCAACGAATCAGATTCTAGCTCTCACTTTCATGTTACATACTAGAAAATGTCAGCTAGAATCTGATTGGTTGCTATGGGCAACATCTCCACATTTTCAAACCTGCAGCAACCCGGGTAGCACCTAACGCACTTGATTGGTGCAATTTTTTTTACTGTTGCCCTGGCAACAGGTGTGCCCAGAGCAACGGTAAACAAATTACGTTGTCTGATGACGACAGGGCAGACCCGGGTCTTTGAATTTTCCGGGTCAGCCCTGCAGTGTGAAATGGGGTCTGTGACCCTGGGATCCTCTGCTGCCCCGGCAATTTCCCAGGCCTGTGAACCCGGGATATTGCCGAGCGGTGATCTGAAAGGGGTATTAGAGTTTGGGCTTAACCCCATCTTTGCAGAGTGGTACTAAGCATCAAATTAACCCTTCAATTTCAAAAAGCACTCAATTCAGAGTGAATAGTAGTAAATTCATACACTCACCTCTCAGGGATTGTAGTTCCTTCTAAGGTTATCCTACCTGCATGTTCCTTGCATTAAATATAGTTAAAAGTCCAACAATAAACTATTTTGTGCATACACAATTAATAATAGTTAACCAAGGATGAAATTATCAGACATGTATGAAATGCAAAAGTAATGGCAGAAAGTATGGGCCGGATCAAGAACTCTGCTGGACCACTCCACTGGACCATAATATACATAAGCCAGCAGCTTGACAACAAATTCATGAAAACTCATTGATAAGCTCTCACTGAATCCAACCATGCAATAGAAAAGATGTCTAATATTCCAGGTATAGTTGTTCAACGTAAGCAAACATCAAAATAATAGTCATAATTAGTAATACTTGAACCATCCTAAGTAGAAATTTATCCATCTTACAATTGTCTTAAGTTGTTGTAGATAAACTTTTGTCTCTGTAGAAGACAGAAGTCTTATCTTAAATTTTATTTTTTCCAAGGGCTAGATTTACTAAGCTGTGGGAAAGTAAAAGTGCAGATGTTGTCCATAGCAACCAATCAGATTCTAGCTCTCACTTTCCTATTACATGCTAGAAAATGTCAGCTAGAATCTGATTGGTTGCTATGGACAACATCTCTACATTTCCTTTCCCACAGCTTAGTAAATCTGGCCCTAAGTGTTTATAGTGACAATAGCATAGTATCAGTCAAATAAATGTCACACAGAATGACCCACAGTCCATTGCAAGCACTCATTGCATCTAACTGCGGCGGTTCTTTGTCCTGATAGTTAGGCAGCTAGGACACTCCCTCTCTATTGGTTGCTAAAGTCTCTACTGTTATTTAGAAGCCAGGATGCCTTTGAATATGCATGCGATCTCAGCATGCAGGTCTCAGCTTTCTGTACAGCAAAGTTTAGACTCCTCTGGGACAGGAAGCTAGGTTCAGGATGGATGCTGATTGGTCCTGGTTCCCTTAAATATCCAGCAGTGAGATCAACTCATTGGCAGTTATAGGAGCTGATTCAGAGTTGCCTGTGTGCGCGAGATGGAAGTGCTCATACTAATTTAAATACAGTCTATTCAAGGTTGCGCATTTTCGCATAAAAATTCAAATGTGAATTACACGCATCTGGAATACGGCTATGCATTGTTGGAAGCACATGCTTCCATCTAATTTATCAATTGAGTGGAATGTGATCGCGCAAATCGTAAGGACTCATTTTGCTGTCTGCATAGGTTTAATTCAAAGAGAAAATGAGGAAAATATGGGGCTAGGCGCCAAGCCACCTCAAAGGGATGCTACCTGTATACTCCTAGGGGTTTCTCAAAGGGATGCTGCCTGTATACTCTTAGGGGTCAAAGAGAGATGGATGCGGAAATGCAAAATGGTGTATTTAGTTTTGTAATTTTAAAGAAATTATTTTTCAAAAAATGTGTTTGGAAAAAGAAAACCTTACATATTTACATTTTAAACTATTTAATAGTGGTTATGTAATAGTTATGTAAATGGTAGAAACACTAACTCATTTGTAATATTGTGTTTTTATTTTCAGTATCCAACAACATACAAAAGAAATCTGATTATTTTTATGACAAAGAAAAATCATTTTTTTTTAACATAACAAAAAAAATATATAAATATTATACAAAGGGCGTGCGCATGAAACAAACCTAATCTTTGTTTAAATTCCTCACAGTATTAAATATTTCTGCAAAAAAATTTCTGCAAATAGCAGCTGTATTTCTTTCTTGTAAATCAGTCACATATCTGCCTTTAGGCATTTTCCAATTAAAAAACTGTTTGAAATACGCTTGCACCATGGTCAGGGCTGGTGGAAAGAAAAGTAGTAAGTGTGTGCAAACTGTAGATACAGATGCGCGCAAATCAGCTAGTACACGCCCCAAAAATACATTAACATATTCAAACACGCCCCTTTTTGCATACAAATAAACATGGATTTGTAAGCTGGCAGAGATGGAAAAATGGCATCGCAATACACTTCTTGCGCATGCGTAGTGCGCAATTCCACTATGCATCCATCTAAATTTTGCACGGACACGCATCTCTGAATTTGGCCCATAGTGTTTATTTCCTAGAATTTGCCTGCTCTCCTGGATTATGGGTCCATTCCATTTGGCAATTAATCTCTGTGTTCATTCAATCTGACATTTTTGTTTCTGTGTCCATTTCATCTAACTCCCTCTCTCTGTGTTTGTTTTATGTTTCTGTGCAGATTACCCCTGACTTTTATGCATCTGTCCGTATTATCCTATCAACTGATATGAGAATAATCACCATATAGTGTACTTTTGTTACTGTGTTCACAGGAAGCAATACCCTTAGGCACATGGCTTAAATGACTAAAAGGGAAAACGCCAATACTTTAAACCTCAGTCATTCAACTTGAAGTCCAATAGGCTGAAGACTAAAAATTCTACATTGCTTTTTGTATGAGCTGGTTGCAAACAGAAATCAGTGTGTGTTCACCCAAATATTACTAAACATGCAGAAGTCATGTGTTTTCACTCCATTTGCCCCCAAAAGTTTCAACACTATCAAAAGTATCAACAACACTGACATCCACAACTTAAATCTTAAGTTTGTTTCAAACTGAGAAGTATGTATTGGATTAACATATGTACATGTTAACAGTGGGTCAAATGCCCCATTATACATTATCAAAGAAAAAAAACCTACTAAACCTTATTCTCTAAAAAAAAAAAGACATAATAAAGAAAGACATAACAATGCTTTTCTTCCTATTTCTATATTGTGCATTTTGGCCTGGCATACTTTTTTGTCATATATTCTTGTACCGGTTATGAGTAGTTTTTTGTTTTTTTGTTATACAGATTACTTTCTTATGTTACTTTCTGTATATTGTCTAAGAAAAATTATTATAGGAAACATTTGTGAGTTGTTTTAAAGATACTTGTTTTTTATTTGTACCATAAAAAATGTTATTAAAATCAATATTTATTTCCCTGTCCTATTACAAGACATCATTGTTAAATGATAACAAGGATCTATGAAGACAACCATTATTTAATGGTATACATAAAAATGATGTCACCTTAGTTTCCTGTGGCATAGAAAGAAGCTCTGAAACTGTCAGGGGCCGGCTGGTAAATTTGTTGCGGACCCACACTTGCGTACGTCAGGCCACTAGTGCATGCAAAGTGCGTAAGTGGCCTGATTTGACTGGAGGGTGCATGCGCTCTTCAGATGTTATGCTAGTGTTAAGATAGTAACCATAGCGTAGCAAGCATTCCTAGGAAATGGGCTGTTTCCCCTCTGCCCACTAAAGCGGGTGGGGAAAGCATGCTAATTGTACAGGGTGGGAGGGGTATCCCACACTTATGCGGATCAGCAGTCACACAGACCGCCGATCTGCACAATTTACTTAAGGCAGGCTTATGGCAGCGAAAAGCTCACACAAGAGAGGGGATTGACAGGGGGCAATATATTCTACTATCACTGCTACCAAGCTCCATGCAGTGTAATATCTTAAACCAAAGTATAATTTTAGAGACACACAAAACCTGCACTCTTCTCCCTGCTGGTGCAGGTTATATGTAAGGACATGTAGGACATGTAAGGACTGTAGCACTGGGGATGGTGCCTGGTTTTACTATATACATGCAGACTCCAAATTACAAAAAAAGAAATAGAAAACTCACCCCAACTGCAGTCCCACGCTGTCTCCCACATTTTGCAGTGAATGGCTGCCAGGACTCTGATTGGTGGATATCTCAGTCATTCGCCAATCAGCATGCTGACGGCCATTTACTACACTGATTGACGGATAGCTTCAGCTATCCACCAAACAACATGCTGACAGGTAAGCCAATAGAAATCTTGTAAAATTATGCTGAATTTAAAAGCCATGCATTACTTGTATGTCACAGCCTGGGTTACTCAATACCACTGGCGTAACTAAGGGGGGGGGGTTTGGGGGTTCAAACCCCCCACATCGAAAATGAAATTTACACTATAATTTTGCATGTTATTATTATACTTACCTATCTTCCTATTCTTTGCCACCTAAACCCCCCCCATAAAAAAGCTATAGCTTTGCCAGTGCTCAATACCTTTGCACAAAACTGTATCCTCATATGTTAAGTAAAATAAATTATAAGAGAGTTTCTCAAGTGTTTTAATGTATAATACTGTTGTAGAGATATTATTTTAGAAGATTTTAGAAACATTTCAATCAGTTGCTTTAATTAACCAGTATCCTGTGTTTTCAGACTTTGAAAAAAATTGAAGAACAAAAGTAGTGTGTAGGTGCTCACACCATACCCCCAAGCTACTAAATGGAAATCCCAATATAAAAGATTTAGGACAACCAGAAATAAATATTACAGTACTGATGTGAAAGAAGCTCGTTTAACATTTGGAGCATTTTTTCTCCAAAGAATGTAATGGTGTATTTGTTGTCAATATATATTTGCCACAACATTGGCTCATAAAGTATTTAAGAGACCACAAGCAGAACTTATACTAAGACGACAGATGTCTGGAACCAGTGCGCTTGAATAAATATGAATGGCTTTTCAACAACTGATATTGTTCCATTCATTACTTTCTTCAATGAAGTCATCTCACAGGATGACTTACATGAGGCTGGAGAGGAAAGATTTACTAGCAGAGATTTAAGAGTGAATATAGTAAACAGCAAAGCATCAGATTTGTGAGGAATCTTGTGGGAAGAGAATTTTTTTTGTTTTTTGAATAAACATTTTATTGAGTTTTCCAAGTTTGTACAGTTATTTCAAGTCATCACAAGAAGCAGTTAAACAATAATGATCATTTGTTAGACAAGGATGTTACAATGATAACACTGAATTGAGATAGGATAGAAATACAACTATCTGTTAATAAAATTGAAGAAATAACGATTGTGAATCTTACAATAAATTTTTACATCCGCTATACAAATGAGATAGTTAATATTTTAGAAACCTACCTTAAACAAAGTAACTTAAGACATACGTCCTAGACTACCTTATAATGAACATTTAAGGTCAATTTATTACAGTCCTCTATATGAGCCTCATCTAAGAACATATCTTTAAACAAACTGATGTCTTGGTTAAGATAATAATCATTCGGATATACCCCCAATAAAGCAGCAGCTGCACACCAACTGGGAAGAGAATATTATATGAATACTAGGATGACAAGATTTGTAAAGGACATATATTCAGAAGACAATTATAACAGTGGACCAGATCCTAACTTCTATTGAGTTTGCATGCAGGGCTACAATGATCAGATTTGTTCAGATTCACACATTCGTTAAATTGATCCATTAACCACTCCTTTCAAAAATAATCTTGTGTGTGAAGGTAAAATAGCAGCACGTTGTAAGCCTTGTCTGTACGTAGTATGTCAATAGGCTTATGGAGCGAGCCTGGCAATAATGTGGGTAGTAATACCTACCCCTTCCAGTGAGGTCTCAAGATGGTCTGCTGGACTTTCGCTGGAGACGTTCGGCTTTGATCGGAGATTAAGTTCTAGCACCTGCGCCGTGGCTAACTCTAAAGACTTGGAAAGTTTCAAATCCGAAAAGTTAAATACACTGAGCATGTGCCGGGAATTCATCTCCGAGACTTCACATAAAGACGCTGGACAGGTGAGTTAGATGCTTTCTTTACTTTTTTTTTCTTTTAAATGTACAGAATTATTTTTTATTATAAAAAAAAAATATTAAAAAAAACAATAAATAACAGAAAATAGATATTTTTTGATTAAAACACACTCAATCTATGTATTCCAGCGGTCTCCCTATACATACCCCTCCTTTCCTTCCCCTAATAACAGCTATTAGGGGGAGGAAAAGAGGGGTATATAGGGAGATCACTGGAATACTTATAACAACGCCATCCTGAGATGGCGTTATATAAAGTATTGTCACGGATTGTTAAAATCTTAGTAAATTTAGCGATCAGCCAGTCTGCATTCCTTAAAGCGAGCTGACGTTCAGGAGCGCAAAGGCTGATGAAAGTTACGGTTTCCATGGCGATCATAGCTTTGTAAATGGTGAAGAAGGTCTTTATCTACTGAAAACAGAAGTCCAGATTCACAGTTCCGTAGTTTTCGTCTTACGTACGTTGTTTTAAGAATTGAGCTACCACACATGTGTAGCAGCTTATTTACGCTATCTACGTACCATTTCTGTATGTAGATTGCGTAAGCCAAGAGTCTTCACCATTTAGTAAATGAAGCCCAGACTGTACATTGTAACAGAAACAAAAGAAAAAGTTCACCAGCATCCTGCAGTTAGCTATTAACTAACTAACTTGCCATTCTGTTTGTAAAATAAAGTGTACAAATATTAGTTACAGATGTGCAAATATAGGATAAGCCACCAGCCACATTCAAGGAACTGCTGCTGTGGTGGTCCTCACTCTAATCAGTGAGAGTCAGTATATTGGTTTATATATCATGTGTTTTTAAATTGTGCATTAACACACCTTAGGAGACCCCCTTAAGACCTCCAAAATAACTTCTGTGGACAACCATCCTCTGGCACTGTGGTCCAGGACTTGCTTCCAAACAGAGTAACACAAAATAGTGGTCCCTCAAATTAATGTTATAGGGCTGGATCCAGACTTAAGTAAGTGCTTGAACTTAGTTACTCCTGGGCTAAACCATGGTGATTGCAGGAGAGTCATATTTCATCTTTTTATTCTGTTTGTGGGCATGTCTGGGATCAGTTGCTGACAGGGGGAGCTGATCCACAGCAGCCATTTTGGAGACTTTAAGGGGTGTCTCCTAGGTAAGTTGGCTCTCAATTTATAAACATATATATGGGACCCAACATTGGGACTCTCAATTTTAGTTAGGACCACCATATACAGAAAGGCCTTGACGGTGGCTGGTGGCTTATCCCATATTTGATCAAATATGTGTAACGAACATTTCTGTGTTTTATTTTACAGATAGAACAGTAGAGTTTGTTACTGGTTTATGGCAGTGTGCTGGGGCTTTTCTTTCCTTTTGTTTCTGTGGCAAGCAGATTAACCCCCTGCCTTTCACGCACCTGTTTAACATATACTTATAAATTGATTGAGCAACTTCCATTCTGTTTTTATTCTGTTTGTGGGCATGTCTGGGAGCAGTTGCTGAGAGGGAGAGCTGTTTCACAGCAGCCATTTTGGAGACTTTGAGGGGTGTCTCCTAGGTAAGTTGGCTCTCAATTTCTAAACATATATATGGGACCCAACATTGGGACTCTCAATTTTAGAGTTAGGACCACCATATACAGAAAGGCCTTGACGGTGGCTGGTGGCTTATCCCATATTTGATCAAATATGTGTAACAAACATTTCTGTGTTTTATTTTACAGATAGAACAGTAGAGTTTGTTACTGGTTTATGGCAGTGTTGCTGGGGCTATTTTTTCCTTTTGTTTCTGTGGCTAGCAAATTAACCCCCTGCCTTTCACGCACCTGTTTAACATTTACCTATAAATTGATTGAGCAACTTCCATTCTGTTTTTAATTGTAACAGGTGCCTGAAACACAGGGATAATCTACACAGACACAAAAAAAAAAAGATCCAGAATTAAGTTCAGATTCCATATATTAGCCTCTGCATTGGATGCTAACATACGGAATTTGCTATCCTATATTCCGTACATGCGAGGGGAGTGTACATGTACGGCCCATTTGCGTACAGAGTCCTACCTTAAGTCTCTACATGCAGAAGGGCCACATAAGGAATGCAGCTTCATGCATAAGGGCTAAGCCAAGCCGTTATTGTACGACTAGATTGTCAGATCAAACCCACCATGTTTATAAAGTACAAGGACTTCAAGTGCAAGTTGAAGAACGGAATGCAGCATCAGTCGGCTACGTTTCAATGCGGAAGAACATGCTCGGTACAACTTATGTAAGCTGTGCGTGTAAAGCAGCTTACATTAGCAATTCTGGACCCGGTCCACTTCTATTAACCAGTAACTAATTATACCATTCTATCATTTAAAAAATGCAAGTCCTTATATTGGGTCATATATCATGTGTTTCAGGGTGCTGGAAGTGAGGGGGGGTATGCAGGATATGTCATACCGTCACTTCTCCCACAGGTTTAATTGAAAAGCTATAAATTTCCATTCTCTTCTATTATTTCTATATTTTACCGCCACTTCAGAATTTCCACTTCGACCACTGATTGTATAAATGTAAATTGTAATATCAAGTCATGCTCACTTGTGAAAAAAACCCAACCCTGTCTAGCCTCTACCAAGACAAAAATGACACAATTGCTAACATGACACTCATACTATTAAGTGGACATACAGTCTATCCAAATACCAGGCCTGGGAAACCTTTGGCCATCGAGGTGTTATGAAACTACATGTCTCAGCATGCGTTCCCATATTAGAGCATGCTTTGGCCAAGTCGCTAGACCATCGGCATTTTATTGCAGATATACCTGAATTACATCATGGTTCCTAGTGTATTACCAAATGTCCTGAATACAGTTCCTGCAATGGCTAAATAAACTGTATTCAAGTAATTGGTACATTTAAGTATATACTATTATGTATACTGACCAAAATTGCATAGTGATATTTATGACACACTCTCTTCAAACTAAAAAACGAAACTTTTAAAATGAATTTTACATATTTATTACTTACATTTTAGTATAAATATGCTAAGATAATATTCGAAAACAGAAAGCTAATATTTTCAAATGTATCTTGGAAATTATTTTAGCATCTGGTGTAATTTGTTGCACAGTTATTCAATCTGTCTCGCTAACCTGCATTTATTGGAATATAGAACATTCTGTTTTCGTTAATCAGCACTATATCTGGTAATCTACAGGGAGCATTAAGGTTAGTAGTAGATTTTGCAAAAGGAAAACTTCAATTTGCTATTTGATTAAATAGAAGTGAGTAAAAAATGGATTGTGCTTATTTGGAACCAAAAAACACAGTAAAAAAAAAAAAAGCAGGAGTCCCACCGTCTCCGTTTTAACAAGGACCAGCTGAAAAGTGCAGGCAAGCCACATACAAACCATTTTATGTCTGCCAAATCATTTCCTGGCCCCCAAAAAACCCTCTTGTTTCCTATGATGCAGGCCAAATATGGCATGGCACCAAGGGATTTCTAAATGGAATCAATTGCACTTGTTACCAACTGAGTTCTCTTTTATTCTTATGTTACCAAGAAAAAGATGCTCAGCTGCAAGCAATTACAATGAAGAGTTACTGAGTAATGGTTTCCAGACTGCTCCATGATGGGGAATTAATTGAAAGAGACAATTTAAGAGTTTAAACCATGTAAATGCATTTCTTACCCTGTCAAAGAGTGACGTTTCTCAATGCAAAAGGTTAGCATGTTAAGAGATGATAAAGACATAATAGTGGTTATTTTCTTTTGCTTTGCTGAAAATTAGTTTACAAAGGGATAACAACATTTGTTTTGCATGGTGAGCTCAATGTGTACAACACCTGTTTTTATAAATGTGAACAAAACCCATAAGATATTGTTTTGCAGCTATTATATACGGTTACATTCATGTGAAGGTTATAGTGAATGTTTAGAGTATGGAGTAGATGAGTCAGAAACTGGGCTGTGTGCATTATATATACATGTTGTTTGTGAAAAATGAGCATATGGATATAAGGAATTTTTATATTTTAATTGCCTGGCAAGTGTGCTTATTATGAATAACATCTTATGTTGCTGACTGAGAGCAATCATGGCTGTAAATTGTCTATAGGGTTGCCAGATAAGCCTATTACGAAAGGATAAATAAATATAAAAAAGTGGAAGATCTTTCCAACCGGGGCGTAGCCATGGGAAAATGCTGGATGGATTAGGGACTTCGCCTTGTAGCTTGGTACTAAAGGCATTAGAAAAATACCAGTATGAAGTAGTTATGTTGCTTCACAACATAACCAGGGCTGCCATCAGGGAAATGTCATCAGTAACAGTGGCCCGTGCTGGAAAGTGGACCTGTTTTCTTTACTGCTAATGCTGATCACATTGGGCCTGATCCAGAACTACGCCTCGGAGCGAATTTACGCATGGCTGAGACGTAAAATCGCTGTTTTGTACACACTGCGCATGCGCACCATAGAAAATACGCACATTAACGTAATTGTGAACGTATGGGCCATTCACGTATGTGTCACGTAAATACTTACGTGGGGGCGTGCCGATTTTACGTTAGTCCAAATTACGTGTGAATTACGTGAAGTAGGCGGGGGGTCGTGTTTAAAGTGTACAGTATGGGCGTGCTTAGCTGCGTAAATTCGTTCAGCCCATATGTACGTGTACGCATCACTGCGGTTACGTTGGAAAAAGTTAAGGTAGGGTTTAGAAAGCGTATCTTGACAAAATACGTCCGTGCAAGGGGTGTGCCGAGGGGAGTGTAGCGAATTTACACGCACGAAAATACGCTCCGCGAATAAACGTACGGAAAATGTAGTTCTGGATCTACCCCATTGTCTGTGTTGAACTACTTGATGATAATATTTTGTTCACCATAAGACACTGTCATTTGGAAAACAAGGGTATATTTACGGTTTAAACACATATTTGGCCTTATTGTTGCATCAGCCTATCTCAAAAGCAGAACCTCAATACCTAGCCTTCTATTGCAATGTGCCTGTGTCTGTATGACTCCTTGCATTGACTGTGAAGAAGCTGCTGGGAAAGAGGTTCACCTCAGTGTCATCTATAGAGCCAGCATGGAGCAGACTACAGAGAAGAACAGAAGAAAAAATAAAGTTAAGTTAAAAAAAAAAACATTCTACCATCAGAAGGGAGACTATGTGGTGAGGGGATGGCATGTTTGGTACCACTGTGGGCATAAGTGGTACTCTTGAAGGTATATGGAAAACTGGGGATTTTTGGGGATTTTTTGTGATAGCATATAAGGCACTACTGTAAGGGCATATGTTTCACCTGATATCATAGTTGCCGACTCTCCCAGAATGTCCTTGCCTTACCATTGAACTGGATGGTTCTCTGCCAAGTGTATGCTTCTTCCAACTTTATCTTTTCCATGCTGATTTTGTGCTTGACTTTGTGATATGTGACCTTTGTTATGAGTCCTAGGGCTGAATCCAAAAGTCTGCTGCTGCAGACATCCACATAGTGGAGAATTGTAAGTAAAGGTTTTACTGTGCAATTACATTGTATGCATGGCAGGACATCCCTCCGTGTGAGTATCCAAATCCCTTCTGCTAACGCATGTGCGGTAACGAAATGTAGGCAGAGTGCAGAAAGCGCCCACATTTAGTCATTTTTAGGGGTCCTAACTCTAAAGTAAAGGTTGCTGTTAAATCTGAAGTGCATAGTATGCCTAGCTATGTCCATACACAAATCATTAGTAAAATAATAATGGCAAATATAATCTAATATTTGCATAGAGCAATGGTGGAGAAAATTCTTTATTAAATATATAAGGGAAGTTAGTGTGTATCTCCATGATAACATTAAAAGTATAGAAATATACAAATGGCAGGGAACATCATGAGAAAATAGTTAAAATAACTAAGATTGTAATGTGTTAAATAGTTGGACTATAATGAGGGTGGAGGTAGGGATGTTGGTAAATAAAGTAATTCTTTACAGGTTAAATTACAGGGTAATGAGAACATAACTGGAATAGTCAGTGGTACCTGACCTGATTCCATCATTGGTAATTGGTACACACCAATAAAGATTGAGAACCACTGGTTAGAGGATAAAGTGAAAATATTTTATTAGACTAAATCTCTTCTTAGGGAACCATACTTAAGTCATCATAAAAAAAACCCTTAACACTATCCCCATTAGAGAGTTTTAAAAACTATTATTACTAGTATTACTCTTAATAATGCATCTTATTAGGGATGATTAGAATTTGACTGGTATTACTTTCAATTATATATCAAAAATGTATTTCGGTCTGTAAGGTAGCTAGTGTACCCATATATACGTTACTCCTATGTATTGTTGTGGGTTCAGACTGACTATTAAAGTACTAGAAGATTATTAGTATCACTAATTTGAACGCTATTATCTGCGTTAAACAACAAAATCCATATTTTATGATATTAAAGCTTGTTGAAAGAAAATATATATAAGACAAATATTGGACTGGATTCACGGATACTGTGTAATAAGTTTGCAAATATACACACATACGTTGCAAGGCAACACCCTTGACACTCCGCTTGCTCGGAAGGATTTTTTGTGACTTACGCCTCCATAGGGCACCCTTAACTCTACGGGCGTGTCTACGTGTTTAAGTTACTTGTGTACATGCGTACATTACTAACCGCGCCCTCAAAAGGCCATTTAAATGCCTCTCCCCACCCACTTTCACTTAACTTCGCACATATGTATGTCCCTCCATACGTATGTCACTAAGTACGATTCTGAAATCCATGCCTAATGGACTTCCTAAATAGTACATACCATGCGTAAAAAAAAGTTACTACGCATGCGCAGTTAATCCGATCCTAAAAATACGCACGGAAAATGTAGCAAAATTGTATCTGTGTTTCCAGGCCATTCACCTGAAAACGGTCTTTATCTCCTGAAAATGAAGGCATCACCATTTACTAATGCAATGATCGCCATGGAAACCATGGTGATCATTAGCATTCCTACCCCGATTGCCAGCCCGCTCTAATGAATGGCTGATCGCTGAATTTACAAAGTGTCGGCGCGGATTTTAACAATCCATTCCCATACGTTAAATAACGCCATCTCAAGATGGCGTTAGGGTAGGTATTACAGCGGTCCCCCCATATATCCCCCTTTTCCTCATACGTTAAATAACGCCATCTCAAGATGGCGTTAGGGTAGGTATTACAGCGGTCCCCCCATATATCCCCCTTTTTCTCCCTCCAATAGCTGTTATTAGGGGGAGGAAAATGGGGTGATATATCGGGAGACCGCTGTAATGCAAAACACTAATGAAAATGTACAAAAAATAAAAAAATATAACAAACATTTTTTACATTGATTATTAATACATTTTTTATCAAAATACTTTAATATAATAATAATTTTAAAAAACGATAGAAAATAAACAGATTTCTTACCTGCCCCGGCGCCGCGTCTGCTTCAGATTCCCACGCATGCGCAGTGTTACTTACTTTTTGGGACAAAAGTTTCTAAGTCCCAAAAGGCAACTACTGCGCATGCGCGGGAATTAATTCTTCACTCGATCCCGGCGAAATTCCCGCAGATCATCGTGGGACCTCACCGGACAGGTGAGATATATTAAATTTGGCGGAAACAGGTGTAAGACTCACTGCGAGGTGCAGTGAGCCTTGCACTGAACAATAACGCTCACAATGGGCCTCATTCATTAAAAACGATTTCGGCGAGATATCGGGGCGATTTTTTAAAAAATGTTTTGAAATTCATTAACCCGCGATTATTTTCAAACACAGGCGATGTTCCGCAATGTTTTTAGGGCTTAATCGCGGTGATTTTCATTATAAAATCACTGCGATTAGCCCTTTAAGTAATCGCGGCAAATCGCCTGTGTAAGAAAAAAATCCTAAGTGCTGCGTGGCTGCAAGCTGTAGCCATGCTGTACTCATGGAACTACAAAGATCAGCAAAGCAGGTCGTTGTCATTCTGTCAGCACAGCATGGTAACACTTGCAGTCATGCCGTGCTGCGTTTACAGTGTAAAAAAAAAAAAA
>WWET01001088.1:251841-283248 GCA_011038615.1 Limnodynastes dumerilii | reverse complement strand
AACAAAGCACAGGGACATAGAAGCTTGATAAAATAAATGCAGTACAACAAGCGTGTAAGCGGATATTTGTAAACCATTTAAGCATTTCAATTCTGGAGGCTTCTCTGCCATTGGTACAATCATAAGTAGAATGCATAGGAATAATTGGCTGGCTAGCATTATGAGTGTGCAATGCACATTCCCAGATGTGGACATTGCTAGGACCATATCCTTTTGTGTCATGACTTGTTCACACTCCAATACCTTATTGATGGTGGTATTCATTTTAAATGGCCCCTATGTACCGCCTAATGGTGAAAAACCATGTTAAATGTAAATGGTTTTTTTGACAGGGATGCTGTTGGCACACAAGAAAAAATAGTGGTGTTGTTTTTCAGGGCCACCATCAGTGGGGGACAGGCGAGACTATTGTGCCAGGCCCAGAGCTGATGGGGCCTGCTGATACTTATCTTTGCTTTGCAGTACAGGTATCGGCAGTATCCTACCACCGATACTTCCTGCTCAGAGCTGTACAATAGCGGGACAATGCACAGTGACGCCACATAGGGAGTGGGGCCCATGGAGTGTCTGGGGTTCCACAATTTCTGACAGCAGCCCTGTTGCCTACAGCAACCAATCAAATTCTGATTGATTGCTTTTTGCAAAACCCTCTACTTTTCTCTCTAGAGAAAAGTAAAGATGCTTGATAAATCCATACCCATGTACCTTTAATAGTCTGTGGCCCGTATTCAGAGTACCGAACATATTCGGACCGCATTTACGTGATCTACGTAAGAAAAAGATACGTAGATTACGTTAAAAAATTACTACACATGCGCAGTAGTAAAAATCGCTAAACACCGGACGTATATGTTATACGTCCGGTACTCTGAATTCGAGCCTGTATCCTTATCTGTCCTTATGTGAGAGCTTACAATCTAGTGGCATCGCTTTCCTCTGTCTTGTTTCTCCATCTATTCAACTCCCCCATGAACTTTCCATGGCCAGGAAGACAGTCGCTCAGTAAATACAGAGAAGGGAGTTTGGAACTTTGCAGAAAAAATTGCCAAGGAATCTATGACTAGTGAGCTAGTTTTCCAGAATACTATTATTCTTCCACTAGAAGTGGATTTAGCAAGTTAAATGTTATACAATATTATGATTATTCATATAGAAATCCAAATGTATGTCATTAAATATGAGTAACTGGTAAATGACATGTGCCCTGAATGATTGCACCATTACCTGGTTCCTCTTAAAGGAGCTAGGAGAACTCTAATACACATTTCCACCCTTAAGCTTGCCCAGATTTTTAAGGCTGTGATGAATATTTTCTGTGGCCCACCCATGTGTTAATGCGTTGTTGTTCTGCAATTTTTTTTCAATGATGTCAACTTGCAAACTGTTTTCCTCTTAAGCAGCACCTAGTTACAAATATAAATGTCTTTAAAACATTCAATTAAATGTTTGCTTAGTCCCTAATTATTTTGGAGTGTGACAGAAGCCAGTGCCCATAAAACATATTGACACAAAGGGAGAAATAAAAAAGGAAAAAAAAAAGGGAAAAGTTAAACCTACTGCTTATGGCAGACCAGGCTGCTGATGTAATGCACAGAGCACCTGACAGAATGTTGGCTGCAGTCAGAGCCGGCTCTGTTCAGATGACAGGATGGCTGGCAAATCTTAACAGTGCTAGCAGGATGTACTAATATTTACAGGAAAAGACGGTCTCTGGCTTTGCTGAAATAACATCACTCTCCTAGTTTGACTGCTTCTGCATGGCAGACTTTAACAAACAGCTACCAGGGGAGGAGAAAGCAAAAAAAAATTGAGCTTTCATCAAACACTAATGTTTGCCTTCAATTTTGCAAAAAAGTCTAAATTATATTAAACAGGCTTAAGAAGGCGAACTAAAAAAAATAATGACATCACCGTGATGGAATATTCTGATGAAATACTACATGCGAAACTAGTAAAAGAAATGGTATAAAAAAACATTAATGGGTGAAAGTATTTTCCTCCTTAATAAATAATCTTTAAAGTGTATTTTTAAGAGCTTAACAAGTAAAACGTGTTAAGTGGTTTATTTAACTGTGCTAAGTTATCAGTTAACAAGATTTTATGGGAAAACTTAGCAAATAAAAAGAAAGTGAGAGAGTATTTTGACCGATGACGTTTGTTTTGATGGAAAAGGCTTAAAATATTTTGCACTATTATCAAATATTCTTGGCTTCTAGCTGAAATGTCACAAGTATGTCACGCAAAAGCCGCACTCTAATGACATAAGTTGACCAAAAAAGGAGAATGAGATCGATAAAGAAAAAAAAAAAAAAAAAAAAATGAAGGGGATATCCAGATATATTCACCATGTACATGTTGAACGTCATATCTTTATATAGGGTTTATTCCCTATCTCGCGTTGCTCTCCTACCCACAAGTAACATACTTAAAAAAAGAAAAAGAATGGGTAGCAAGGGATGCGTTCAATTATTCCTCAAATCTAGGTCCATTATCCTTTGGGCATCTTTTATTAAAAATTATGATTTTATTTATTGTTTAAAAGATCATCATATGATCTACTGTCCCCTAAAATAGTCAAGCAAAATCTAACCCCCCCAAATTATGAATGACAGTACAATATTATGTGTAATTAAAATAGTACGGGAAGATCAATTACTAGCCTCAAAAAGAGTTTAAATATTATTAGTGACAAGTGTTTAAATTAAAACAATTGTAGCCAAATCTCAGAACCACAGCAGCATGATATAGTATAATCTAATTTAAACTTTGTGTCAAAATGCAGTACACAGTTAACAAGTATCCTGTATACATGGTAGGAGTTCATTCAGAGTGCTATACCCCACATACGTATCAAATCCTAGTATTGGGATATCTGTGTTGGAGTGAATACTTATGGGAGTAAAATAAGAACTGGATAATAAATGTTGTTATTTTATATTATGAAAAGATGATTATCTAATGCGTAAAAGTTATTTCATAAGAATTACTATTACTAAGTACTATTATTTAAAGTAAACAGTGACGTCATGAATAGGTATGTTCCGATCCTAAAATCGGATTCTACCTTGAACCGTGTTTTGGATGGCAGGTTATCCTTTTGTTGGGGGAAGTTCACAAATTTGAGGGATATGTTGGTTCAGAGTTTTTTTTGAACTCTAAACCCACACGGAAGGACAAGTACACTGGCTCTTATGCCTGTGGCACCTGTAAAGGATGTCCACATATGCTGAAGACCACTGAGGTAGTAGATCGCTTTGGAAAATCTTTAAAGGATAGATAATATATTAATTGTACTTCAAAATTTGTAGTGTACTGTCTTGTCTGCGATTGTTCCCTCAGATACGTAGGAAAAACGATACGTCCCTTTAAGGTACATCTGATGGAACACCTTAGATCTATTACAAATGCCAAGTCAGATTTAGCCAAAGGCAGAATGTTGACCCCCATTGCCTGTCATTTTTTGGAAAAACACCAGTCAAATTCTAATAAATTGAAGGCTTTTTTATTGGAGAAAATCCCTCTATCCATCAGAGGAGAAAATCATGAGCAAATGCTGTTACAAAAGGAAACCAGCTGGATTTTCTCCTTAAATTCTGTAGCCCCATTTGGCATCAACGAAAATATATCTTATTCTTCTTTTCTATAATATTGTACAGCCAATTGGGGCAGAGGATAGGGTGTCTGCCCAGGCACCTGTTCTAATACCATATTAGACTCTCTAACACTATATTAGACTCTCTAATGTAAATGTTTTCGGAGTCAATATTAGATATGGATATATATAGATATCTATATAGATATATTAGATTAGATATATTCTCTGTAAATTAAGTGGTCATAATTTCTTTTGGACTACTAAAATCATTAATGAATTTCTGATGACATGCTTTAGGGTTAATTTGTATATATTTATCACTATGGAAATGAAACTGTGTGGTAATTGACCCTTTAACTCTTGAAACCAAAAATATATCTTATTCTTCCTTCATGTAAGATTATACAGACAGTTTGGAGTAATGGATAGAATGTGTCTGCCTAGGCATTCAGTAGGTTGTCAGTTTGAATGCCATAGGAGACTCCATAATGCAATTGTTTTTTGGAGCCAATAGAAGATCTATTCTTGTAAATTATATGGTGATAGCTTTTTCTTGGACCATTTGAAATCTGTAATGAATATATTTTTAATATGTTATAGGGCTTATGTGTATATAATTTTTATTATGGACATAAATCTTACATATACCTACAATTAAGGAAATTAATTGTTTCTTCCTCAATCTGTGGCTATGACTATTTGCTAAGCTAATTATATGCTTCTTTTGCAATTTATTAACTATATAGGATTTATGTTAGTATTCACTTTATATATAGTGAGCATTAATGTTAGACTTGCACCTATGCCATATATTCATTTATATATTAAAAGAGTGTTCTCCTTGGAAAACTTTGGTCAGTGCTGCCTCCACTAATTAATATACAGCTGACGTGCAATTAGTTCTGTTCTTATTTTTTCCTCTTTGTCTTTTGGTCTAAAATCAAATTTACTTTTTTCATACCCCATTTAAAAATGTTACTGTTTCTTTATGACAGGACGGCTTACTTAATTTGTTTTTAACATTATAAATGTAATTTTTACACTAATACTTACCTGTTTAGTCTGCAGGTGATTTAAAATCCACGGATTGGTTGATGGAGATATTTAAGCAGCCCCATTAATGATGCAAGCACCCCTGGACAAAGCCCATTTAGTGGGCGAAAAATACGTCGGCACCTGTTTGAATTGAATCACCGGAGATTGTTTACCATTGATTGCATGCTGAGGTTGATCCCGGTAGTATACCTTGAACCCCTCAGCAACAACAACCTTTATTAAGAATACTTTCTGTGTCTACCCTCTGCCCAGCACTCCCCTCCCCCCTTTCCCTGTGTGTGCAGTTAGGAAGGGATAGATAAGCACTGCGGTGTGAAGTGTGTCCATGAGGACACCAGTTGTTCATCAGGGTTATACCGCTTTCACATCACCCTCCCAGAAAAACCCGGTATTTTGTACCCGGGACTTTAATGGGAGCAGTGCCGTGTGTTTCAGAAGGTCAGTACCATTTTAATAATATGTTACATTGTGTGACCTAATTAATATGTTAGATTGTGCGACTTAATCATTTGTAACATTGTATGATTTAATTAACATTTAAAATTGCGCTACTTAATACTGTATGTTACTTTGAGGTATATCATTTGTCAGGCCTTATGCATTCTGTGATATAACACCATGGTAATGACACTTAAGATGATTTTAAAACTCCTGATGGTGATGCAGCCGACTATTACACTGGTTATTCAGTGTATAATATTAACACTAAAGTGCTCCAGTTGTTACATGACAACCACCCTTTAAGAACGGGTTATGGGCCGCTGCTGTGAGCTTGTCTCCCAGGCTAAAATTTGCCAACCAGCCCCTGCCTGCAGAGATTATCACCCCCAGCCTCTGCTGTATGTGGTGCCGATATCAGGAACTTTTCCCAGGGGAAAATCGTCCCATTTATCAGCAAGCACACGCTGGGAGTGATAATCTGCCTAGTGTGTGACCAGCTTAAATGTCCATACTGCCACTTATAAATTTCCACTTCACCCACTGCTTTTGAAACCATTGCCTCAAATACCCATCAATCCCCCCTAAGAATTAATTAACCTACTCATCTCCATTGATCTTCCCACACAGCCCCATCAACCTATTCAGCAGTCACACTCACTCAGCACCTAATAACTCACCCCCTCGCACCCTGCGCTGATTAACTCATTCATTTCACCTTCCCAGCACCCATATTACAGACATACACATATACACAGACAATATATATATATATATATATATATATATATATATATATATATATATATATATATATATATATATATATATATATATATATATATATATATATATATATATATATATATATATATATATATATATATATATATATATATATATATATATATATATATATATATATATATATATATATATATATATATATATATATATATATATATATATATATATATATATATATATATATATATATATATATATATATATATATATATATATATATATATATATATAAAGAACCAGGAAAACGGCACTCCACAAATATAATGTATGCTTGCTGAGGTGCAGTCAGGAAGTAAACAAAAAAATAGCAACGATTCATGCACTCATCAGACTTGTAGGAAAAAAACAGCTTGTTTAATAGAACAAAGCACATATATATATAAAACAACAATATATAATATTATTACTATATTAATGGCTGGCTGTATGTCATTTTTGGAAGGTCCTGGATCAATGAAAAGAGAAATAAAGCCTGAACCAGATTAGATTTGAACTGCATCATATCAGACCTACCTGAATTTAGATCACTAGCAGCAATAAGCTTCTATTCTTTTTCTGTAATGCTTTTCATCCAGGAAAAGAAAAAGATTATGACTACATTTGATGTCTCTATTCTTGTTAATAATTCTAATGTTGAATTACCCAACTGATTTGTCGCAAGTGATTATTCCAACTACATCAAGCTAAATTATATTACCATTTTCAGAACCAGCTGGAGTACAAATGATATCTCTCGTGAGAAATGATCATTTGACTGCCTTTATAAATGTCCTAGAGTTAAGGTTAATGCTTGAAAATCTTAAGTGTAATATTATTTTATACAATTGCATCAGGAATGGTTTTAGTAAGGATGAGAACGCAGAGTGACCTTTAGCAATATTTAACATTATTTTTTCAATTATAACTGACAGTCTTACAATCACAAACAACATGTTTTTGACTTTTATAGTAGTAGACACAATAGGAATAAGAACAAAAGAGCATATATGTTTCATTGTTAATATATATTGGGACAGATCCAGATTTTCTTCATGTGATTGGTGTACCACTGCAAGTAAAGACAGACTTTCAACTGCAAGGACCTACCTTACTTTTTTTAAGCATGTGGAAATACACAGAAGCAAATAGAGTGAAAAAATGCATATATTATACATTGCATTAGAAGGGAACACTGTTGAAAAAGGTGGTAACCTCTCTGGAAAATAACCCTCCCTTTTATATAATGAGTTTGGTGTAATTATTTACTGTTCCTAATTATAAAAATGGATGAGAGGTTTAACCTACAATTATTAGCAGAGTAGCTACAGCAATTGATGCAGTGAAGGTTTAACCACAATAATGAGTGAGAAAAAAATGGAGCAATTTGTTACTGTGATATTATAACAGGCATTATAAACGAGACTGAATATTAAAAGATGGATATGCTGGATACAGCATAATGGCAGCTGAGGTTCCATTGAAGAAACACAAACAGCTTCTGTAATTCTCTGAGGTAAAAAACAATCTGACATGGCTGAGGAAGAAATCTCTCTGATAGACTCCTCTCACCAGGGACCAGATTTACTAAGCTGCAGGAAAAGAAAACCGGAGATATTGACCATAGAAACCAATCAGATTCTAGCTATCACTTTCCTGTTACATACTAGAGAATGTCAGCTAGAATCTGATTGGTTGTTATGGGCAACATCTCCATTTTTAAAAACCCGCGGCTTAGTAAATCTGGCCCAAAATCTTCTGTCACACTAACAGACTCTCTGACTGACAGACAGACAGCGCTCCAGACCTCTGTGTGGTGCTTTATATAGGGAGCTAAAGGGCAGAAACTTACTGTTCATGCTCTGTTACTCAGCCTTGTGCTGATGTCATAGCTGTACTTAACATCAATGAATACAGCATGTAGCGTTCCTATTGCCAACGACACCCCTTTGTCAGAAATGTTATTCTACTTATGTTCAGAAGGAATTAAAAAATCCAAATCTGTATCTGTAAGTTCACCATTGTACAAGGCTGGCTGAGTTATACTTCTGTGACTATATTTCCACTAAAGTAGTTTTCAAGCTCATTAATAACAGCCATTAAGATTGTTTTAGATTGTAACTGGACTAAGTTGTTTTTATTATAACTCATTTCCTTTAATCCATTTATATGCGTGGTTGTTAATAAACGTTTTTTGTATCTTTCTTAACAGGAGCCTACTGTTTTTATATTTTATTTTATTCTATATAGTCGCATAAGTGCTCATCACACTGATTTTTCTATATTCTGTATATATCTATCTTACATTTTAATTATAAAAATGGCTCTTTGCTGACGTGACCTTGACATACTAAGGGTTTACTGACACTGAAGGCTTTTGTGGCCCAATGCTGTCTGACAGAAAACTTTATACTACACATTTTTTTGCAGCCAATATATTAAAACCTAAGGGCTAAGCATGTAAACATTCTTTACAAAATAGAAGATATAATCTATAAAAGGTTTTGTTCTAAAGGCTATATTTTTGCATTACTAAACACTTGACCCAAAATTTACCCTGTATAATCTCTAATAGGCAATTTATGGATTATGGTACTAGAAGATGGCGGCAGGATATTTCCGAGAGACTGGGATTAATATGATAATTATTATTGTTATTAAATATTCCACTACTAGATGATTACATATTGAATTATATGGCAGTAATCACTATTCAAGCAGGGCAGGTATTATTGTTTTATTATCTTTTAATTCTAGAATAGTGAATAATAATATAATTTATATACATAGTATATGTTCTTGTTAATTGGCAGCAAAAATGTTTCATTCTAAGAAAAAAAATGAATCATAATACATATGTTGAAATACATGGAAATGAAGGTGATGAATTGGTTTTATAGTAACTTTACTGAATCCCATGTAGGTGGAAATATCGCTTTGTTGTGTTTTTCCTTTACAAATTGCTGGAACATTAACATAAATCTTAGTTCTAAGACTTCGTATACCAGAATGTGTAATATTTATGGAAAATGTAATCAGCTACGGAATTCTTATAAATCCTCCTAAACTTTAGAACACTATACCATTATAGACCATGTAAATTAATGACCTGTCTAAGAAAATTCTGGGAAGGTGTGATCAAAGATTAAGAAAACTAAGGAATATTACTTTCCAAATATGCTGTTTGTTACAAATATTGGCATGCTCCTCCTACATACAACTTAGTATTGCTTTTCTTAAAGAAAAGGGTATCAAATGTTTGGTCATAAATCTTAACCAAGTATCAGTCTTCATGTTTTGTTTTATACATTAAAGGACTACAGAAAAAGGTCTCTGCTTGACATAGATATCATGCAATGATCCTAAAGATAACCACAGATCAATAAATGAGAGTTTTATTATATCAAAGTATAATGCATTCCCAGCAAAACAGCCATTCATCAGAGCAAAATATGAGCCACATTCCCTGTTGGATTTGTTAGGCCTTACCGGTCTCCTGGTGTGTGGGCTAGCTTTTTCCTCATTTAACCTATTTTTGATTACTGCAAATTAATCATTGAAAGATACAAAGTTGTAATTTATACTTGCATTGAAAAATGAAGTTAAAATGTCCTGTGTCCTCAAATATAACTTTACATGTCAACACACAGTGAAAATAGGGCATATATCAAAGAAGGAATTTTACTAACAATGAATCCAGACTGATGGAATCTGTAGGTTTTGCACACACAGAAGACTTACAGAATCTTCAATCTTCCGTGCTGAAAGCAGGGTGTGAAGGAGCAGGATGCGTATGAGTTGGTTAAGTCCTTATGTATAACTCTCTTTTAAGGTAGGTGGTGTTGAAGTCCTGTGCTTGTGAGGGGAATGGTCTTCCCTTTCGCACACAGATTTTAGGTTTGCATTGGAACTCCGCGCCACAGCAGTGGTAGAGTTCTGGATCTGGGCCAAAGTTAGAAAAAGTGTTTATGTTTAGTATCCCTTATATATCAGATACCACAAATATCTGTGCATAGGGCTGCCGCCAGAAATTTTGAAGCCTGGGACAAGGGCCGCTGTGTTTTGCCCCATGTGACACCACTGGTGATGTCACATAAGAGGCGGGGCCTCGTGGATTTGCAGTTATGATTTACAATGGACCGATGCACAGGGAAGTCATTCTCTGTGCATCATCACACTGATGTGCAGCCTAGTACAATGCTCCAGCAGCAAGTGTCCTACCACCGATACCTGCTGATTGAGAGCTAAGGTAAGTATTGAAAGGCCCCCTCTCTCCCTCTGGGCCCGAGACAAATGTCCCAGCAGTCCCTCATGGGTGTGTGTGTCAGGTATGAATAACATACCTAGTGGACAGAGGTGTTTTAAGAAGTGAGGGGGCCCTTGTGCAGGATTTGTACATGGCCCCCTCACCCTTACCTGAGACAGGATTGTCCCGATTCGTGGACCTCAAAAGGGACGGGGCCCAACTGTGCTGTAAGCTTCACCCATTTTTCAGCCCACGAATCAGGACAGTCCAACCGCAGGGGAAGGGGGGCTCATTTGCCATCTATTTCTTACCTCAGGAAGATCTTAGAGGGAAGAAAAAGATGACGAATGGCCCCCCTCCTCATGCCAACCCTGGGTGCAGGATGAATGCCACAGGGACCCCTGTTCTGAGGGGCCCATGTGCACTGCACTCCCTACACCCATTATAGATATGCCTATGCTTGTGGGCTAGATTCAGACCTCTAATTTGTATTCATGCATGGGAATCACATACATGGGAATTGTAACTGAAAGGCTGCAAAATCCAGACAGCAAACCTGTGCACTTCACTAACCCCCTACCCCTCACTACTTCCCACAGATGATGACCTAGAGATGGATTTAAAACTCATGGTGCCCTAAGCAAAATGCCGGTTTGGGGCCCCCCAAGGGATCCTGCTTGTTGGAAATGACTGCTCTTATGTGATAAGGCTGCAAGGGTGCTTAACAGTGTAAGATCCTTGGCCCCTGGGGCTCGCCAGGCCCTAGGCGTGTGCCTAGGTTGCCTTGTGGATAATCCAGCCCTGGCCATACCCGTTATAAGTATTCCAACTCATGAAATACTAAAATGGTTGGAGTTCGGAAGATTTCATCAGTAAGCAGTGCATTGTCACACCTATACAGTACATGGACAAAGAATTGTATGATTCTGTGACAAACTGATCAAAGACACAAAGTATAAAGGAATAAAATGTCACACAAAAGAGCAAGAAAAACATCTGCAGTAGACTCTAGACCATGAGAGTGTGACTCTCCCAAAAATGTCTACTAAGAAAGGGGATTGGTGATATGTGACTGCGCTGATGGCGCTTTACTGTGTTAAGAACGGCAAAAGATAAAAAATAATAAGCAGTCTCTCTTATTCAAAGCAAACGTAATAATTCATGGATAGAGCGGCATGCATAAATGTTGAAACACTGAGGAAATAGTCTTTTGGCTCCTTATGTTGGTAAAAGATGTGTGTTCTAGGATATCTCTAATCTGGTGTGAGCTGTGAGGCAATTAGAAATGGCAAATAAAGAACTTATGCATCACAGTGGAATCTTTTTGTTTGATAAGAACACATCTGTCTTTGAAAACTAGTAACATTCAATAGATTCTTTAGAAAAATACAGACAGTAGTCATCTGGTGATCTTTTAATGTGATATATAAAAGTAAATGATGAAACTTCAAAGGGTATTGTGTCTCCCGTCCATTAAAAGCTCAGCTTATTATGAGGCAGAGATGAGCTGGTGATTTATGCTACATGATACACAAATAGAGGTCACATCTGTATTTCTCGAAAAACCACGGCTCAATTTTAATGTCTCGGTTACTGTAAAAATAGTCAAAATGAATTTAAAGGTTCATCTGTCTGTATTGAAACCATCATAATATACAATATATACAATTACTGCACAAATATAGTTAAGCATGGCAAGCACAATCACTTTTGTTTACCTGCTCTATTATTTTATCCTAGAGATGAATTACTCAATTTGACTGATTCAGAAATTTCCATATTCAACCAAAATTTGAAAAGAAAAATAATTTATACTGTATGAAAGACCAAGACAATCACAGTGCATGGAAGGTGCTGTAAGACAAACTAGTAAGAATAAAAAATAGGTTTCTATGCTTGTCAACGGTTTATAAAGTTAATGTCCTTTTACCTAGGTGCATTAGGAGAAAAATGTTTGTTAATTCTACTACTTATGATTATGATTATGACTTTTGATTTAAAACTGAGCTGTGGTTTCTTCTCTCACTATTCTATTGTCTATTCTCTGTTCTGTCAAGAATAATCATTACCATTTTCATTTGAAGCCTACCTAGTTACAGTTGGCCAATATTTGTTACTGTGCATTCGCAGTAATTTTGTAACGCCATCTACGTTTCTTTTTGCAACGTAGATTGCATATACGCTGTCTTACCCTAACCCTCCTCTTACATTACTCTAACCCTCATCTCCCCACAGCCTGATCCTAACCCTCTCCTCCCCATATCCTGTCCCTAAGACTCCATTCTCCACAGACTAACCCTAAAAATCTCCTCCCCTCAGCCCTTTCACATCACCACCGGGCAAAAACCCGGGTATTTGGTGGTGATGTGAAACTGCCACTTCCGGTCGACCCGAGACTTTGACCCGGCAAAAAAGAAGGGTTATTCCCGGGTCCTACCCGGAAAGGGTGGCAATGTGAAAAGTCCAGGGTTGTTTTCAACCCGGGTCTTTCATATTGCCTCCCGATTGGTTCAGATTTGTTTACTGTTGCTATGGCAACAGTAAACAAATCTGTTCTTAGCGTCGGATAAATGAAAAAAAAAATATTTGCAAGTATAGGGCATGCTGATGCTTGTAGTGCAACAAGCATCAGCATACCCAAGGATGCCAGGGCATGCTTGCTCTTGGAGAACCACAAGCACCAGCATGCCCTGTCATCTTGTGCAACAAAACACAAAGTTATGCCCCTCCTAGCTAATAAATAAAATATAGAGCCAGCCCCTAACATTAAAAAATATTTACTTATTTATTTAATACCCCAAATAATAAAGAAATAATGACATTGAATACCCCTATATACAATAATATATTTACATTTAATACCCCAAACAAAAACAAAAAATTTAACGCTAGTTATATAAAGCATTAAATAAATAAATAAAATAATGACATAAAAATGATAAGTTAAAAGAAGTACTTAGAAGGAGGATTGCTGCAGCATTGTTGCGACTTGTGGAGCTATGCTCCTTCAGGTACTTTAGATCTGGTTTGAAATTCCAAGCACGGGACTTCTATTTTTCCTTTGGTTCTACACTAAACCCATAAAGCAGTTGTGAAGCCCTATGCAATAATATCAGGACTGAACTCTAGAATCAAAATCGCATTATGTTGCCCATAGGCTTCTATATCTATAGACTCTGGACATTACTTTGTATTGTATTATTGAGTCAGGAGACTACTGCGGTGGTACCACCGATTCTAATAGTGCACTATTAATGAGCATTCATATCTCCTGCTGTTACAATCAGTTTGTACATAGTTTTTGTTTATTTCATGTATTTTTTTAGAGGTTACTAAACATTTGGATTGTAGATTTATTGGTATGGAATTTGTTTTTGGGAGAAACAAAGCCTAAGAAGTTCAATGTTTTATCCATTTGAACCCCTATGAGGGAGCAAATTAGCGCAGCTTTAATTAGTTTTTTTATTGTTTTCCTGTGGTGTGGCGATCCCTTTCGAATAGCTGCATCATTGCTATCCTAACTTAGTGGTTTGTTGGTTTTTATTGATAGTATTATATTTTTTTATTTTCACTCCAACTAATTTTATGAATTTAATCATTGTATTAGTTGTTATTATCATCTTTTGCTTTAAACCAATGTGATATCAAACATAGAGTGGCTCCTTAGGAGGTTTTTATTGGTGTTTTTCGTTATGCAATATTTGTGCTACCACTAACCTGATTTATACATAGTACAAGTGGAACAGTGATTGAGAGATGACTCTTTTGACTTATTTTAACTCACTATTATACTTTAACGTCTTATTGGAACAATAACCCCTCTGGTGACATCCTTCTCCTTATGTACTTGACAATGTTACAAATAAGTGGCAATAAAGTATCTAACACAAAATAAAAGTTACATAATTTATTACCATTTTTTATCAATTTTGTAGTATTTAATTACAATTCCGATTCTTAAGTTATATTTTTAAACTTTATTTTTTTTATTTCACAATCATTTTAAAATGTTTGCTCAAACTTACTCTATATACTGTTCTAGCTTTTTATTTTTATATACCTTCATTAATCACTTATGTTCATTTGTACTGTCTTATCTCCCATCACATAATCAATTATGTTAATTGTTACAGGTTATGAGCCATCTGCTGAATGGTTTGAAACAGCTCATTTACCTAAATTCACCTTACTGAGATAGCAAATGATCTTCTAGAAAAGTTCAGTCATATTTTTTGTTCATCTTATAGTAATTATTCTGCCTTTGATGTGGAAGAACATATTCTTTTCATTTATTTTTGGCATCTGAAATGTAAATTATAATTATATAACTTTCTCCTGCTTCTTCACAAACATCCCCAACCAACCCTTTTCTGTTTTTTGTTAGCATACCTTCACCCCCCTGTTTATTGTATGATGGAGTGCAGTCCTGAGTCGTATCAGATCTCACTTTCTCCCATTTTTCTTCTTCACATAATGGGGTAGATCCAGAACTACGTTTGCCGTACGTTTATTTCGTGTGCGTACATTCTATACACTCCCCTAGGCACACCCCTTGAACGTACGTATTTTGTCAAGATACACTTTCCAAACCCTACCTTTTGCCAACGTAACCGCAGTGATCCACACACGTACGTATACACGTATTTTATTTACGCGATCCGCACACGTACATATGGGCTAGACGAATTTAGGCAGCTAAGCACGCCCATACTGTACACTTTAAATACCTCCCCCCGCCTACTTCACGTATTTCAGACGTATTTTGGACGCACGTAAAATTTGCACGCCCACACGTAAGTATTTACGTGACACATATGTGAATGGCCCATACGTTCACAATTACGCTACGTTACTGAGCGTATTTTCTATGGTGCACATGCGCAGTACTTACCAAAAGGCAATTTTATGTCTCCACCACGCGTAAATTCGCCCACAAGCATTGTTCTGGATCTGGCCCAATGTTTTGAATTTCTAATTTTGGTAACTTATCCTGACCAATTAATATGTCTCTATACTTACCTGAATTCACACCCAAAGATTACATTGTCATGAACAATTAACCAAATAAGAATATATGTAAAATAAAGACCATTATTAGATAGTACACTTTTTTGTCTTGTTTTGTACAATATGTATGGGGATCATTGCGGAAGAGCCTTGCCATTGAAACGTATCTACAGTGATTCAGAGTCTCCATTGATGCACGTTACCTCCATCCGCTCTGTCCTGAAACCATCTGATGACCAGCCCGGGCAGGATATAGTCAATCACTCGACACGTACCTGATTGATAGACGGAAGATTGACAGTGACGACAACTAATCTACACTTGACAGGGACGCCCAATTGAAAATTCCGCACTTGATGGGGACACTTGATCCACAGTTCTGTATTCATTACAAGATGGACAGGTGAGACAGGTTAAGGGCTAGGATGCTGTTAGGGTCTGCCTTTTAACTGTCGGCAAAACTAAGGTCAATATAATACTATCAACATTAGTGTTGTCAGTTAAACTATCATCCTAATTTAATTTTTTGATGAGATTCAGCTTAATGCTGGCAAGTGTATGAATGACAGTAAAATAAATATAGATTGCATATACCACACCCATCTCTGGGAACTCATTTTGAGAAATATCGTTCAATAAGAACTTTTTTTTTTTTATAGACACGGTTTGATTGTGCTCACATATCAGCTTTTATATGTCAACAATTCTGTATTATTCATATTAAGACACATACATACCTGCATCTAGTTGTTTAGATTCAATATCTGGAGGTATTAGACCCTCCTTGGCGTGAGAAATCAGCAGCAATCTTACTAGGTGCTTCCTGCTTCACAACCTATTTTATCATTCGTTCCTTTCTCCTAAGCACACGGAAACAAGTCACATAAGCAGACTAATAGGATTGTAACACTGCTGTCATCACTGTAAAAGAAGGAGGTCTGGTACTGAAAGACAGTTAAACTTATTTAAAAAGACACCAGATATGTAGCTTTATTCAATCATTTTTCTCCCTTAATAGAGCTCTGTGGACTGGATCCAGACCCCCTCATGCTTTCCGTACATGCGGGGCTCTGTTAGTCTGCACGAGAGAGGGGAGTAAACTCCCCCTGTCCCTCTCCTCTCTCATGCAGATATTTGTGTGACTTGCGCTGCCATAGTGCAGCCTTAAGATCTGCTCATAACTACCTAATCCCTCCCTAACTGTACAATTTAAATGCTTCCCACGCCCACTTTGGCGGGCGGAGGGGAAGCCCAGCCCCTTTCCTAAGAATATATATCATGCTCCCTCCCCTCAAAACACCCCACTTACGCACTTTAAGGTTAAAGTCTGGATCCAGCCCTATGTCACAATTAGAAATAAAAGCTAAACAAAATGGTTCACAGACAAAAAAAGATTCTCCATATATTAACTTTTCTGATTGGCAGTAATTATCTTGCCGTGAAAAAGAACATTCTGTAAACCATATAACTTCATTTTTGACCATATCTTTTATTATCCCAGGCTGTGAAATCCCATTAAGTATTGATATGGATACCATCTGAGATAAACTTGTTAGCTGAGGTTTAGATATACAGTACATAAAATGGGCAGCAGTAGTGTCCATGGCCTGGCAGACTCTGTACTCTATTCAGAAAGCAATGCAAGAATGATAATGGGATATAAACAAGATTGGATATCTGCCTGCTATTACTTTGTGAACGTTAAACACTGGAATAATTCCCCAGACAATCAATTAATTAGCTGAGCTAGAGTTCACCAGATTAATATAAAAATTGAAGTACTGTATTTATAAAGCATATATAAAGGCACTTAATAACGTACCTAAATATATACGCAGGCCGTGTGCATTTCTTAACAATTTTCTACGAATTGAGCATGCGATGGTCCAGATGTTAAACTCTGTGCCTAATGAGATCCGTACGTAGGGCTGTGCCAGTACACCATATGAAGGAAGTTAAGAAAAGTGGGTGGGGAGAGGCATTTAAATAGAACGGAATAGGCTGCGATAGCAAACTCTGCATGTACTTTAGCAAAATCCGCACAAAGATACGCACAGAGAGTAATGGTAGCCCTATGGAGGCGGAAGTCAGCAAACATCCGTAAGAACGAGGTGAGTGTCATGGGAGTTGACTTAGGTGCGTAGTTTATTGAATCTGCGCATACTTATTTTCTTCTTATCTGTGAATCAAGGCCATAATGAGTATTTCCTAATGCATATTAATGCATAGAGCTAGAAGGCCAAGTAAGAAGAAATACTGAGTTTCTTTTATCTTATATATTATTATATTATATGTATGTACTCCAACTATTAGATGTTCCACAATCATTTTCAGATTGAATTGTATATTAAAACTACTGACATATATACAGAGGCGCACACATGAAGCATCCAGCACATCTGAATGCAAGACAATGACAGGCTGTGAGTGATCCAAAGGCACACACAATAGTATCTCTCAATGCCTATGCAAGGACGCAATGCAGCTCTGTTATCATAAACCTTGCATAAGTCACTGTTATATAATGGAAATGATAACTACAAGTCCAGCGTCCTAACAACAGTTAGTAGTAATAACACCAGATCCCAATAGTAGACAGCAGCTTCCCTTTTAAATACACCACTCCAAGTCCGGTAGGCGCACAATCTAAAATAAGAAATAAAAAAGGGTGCACTTAATGGTGCAATATCTTTTATTACATAGGTAAAAGCTTAAAAACAGTAGATACAGAAACCATATAATGTGGAATCAAAATTACCTTGATTAAAATAGGGTTTAAAAGTTATCGCTCCAGCGGATCTGGCAACAGACAGCAATTCCCCAGCATCCCGGAGAGATAGCTGACATACTTGTCCACAGCCAGGTAACGGAGACTGGGTCAGAGCGTCTTAGTCCCACCCCTACACCTCTCTATCTACTGTTTTTAAGCTTTTACTTTCGTAATAAAAGATATATATATAGAAATCTTTGCAGCAGCACTCATAGTCTTTTTTAAAAAAAGGCTACAGTTAAATCAGTTGCAGTCCCCGGTTAGAATGTCTGATTTCCGAATTAGGGACATCCAAAAGCTCCTTTTCGGATGTCCCTATTTCGAATACCCCTTCAGTTCAGAATTTTTTTTTCAAAATGGGTGAGTATGCCAATCAGCATACTCACCCATTCTGTTTCGGAAACGCCACCGCCGTTACTGCAGGACCCGGATCACAGGAAAGGTGAGTAACCTCTCCAGGGTTAGGGTCAGGCTGCGGGGAAGGGAGGGTTAGGGTCGGGTTGCAGGGAAGGGAGGGTTAGGGTCAGGTTGTGGGGAAGGGAGGTTTAGGGTCAGGCTGCAGGGGAGGGAGGGTTAGGGTCAGGCTACAGGGAAGGTAGGGTTAGGGTTAGGCTGCGGGGAAGGGAGGGTTAGCGTAATGGAAGGGGAGGGTTAGGGTTAGAATTAGTGGTAGTTTACAGCCTTTCCTTTCAAAGAACCGCGTTCGGTGCTCCGTGGAAATAGGGCCGTTCTTTCCAGTTAAATGTATAGCCTTTTTTAAAAGACTCTGATTGCTGTGAAGATTTTGTACCTTTTCATATCTTTCTAGCATCTGGCAGTCAGAGACTTATAATAAATTAATCAGATCCTATGTGTGTAGTCTAGACATAAAATCTGATTGATTTATTATAAGTCTCTAAGTGGTACTCAATTTTGGACTATTGCTATATTAGACCTCTGGGCAGAGATGAGCAACAGAGCAAATATACACAATGGCCCGGATTCACACTACCAGACGTATTGCTTATAAGTCCATATTTAACGATAGTTGCTACTGCACAAGCGTGACGAAACGATACGTAGATTACGTAAAATAGTGCCAGGCCTTGTTTTGATTTTGAGTAAAACTCCCCTTGCTTTGCGCACCTGCTGTATAATTACCTTATAGATTGATTTGAGCGTATATATATATATATATATATATACACGCACGTGCACACACACACACATTTTTAGCACTATGTGGGGAATCATTTCTTAATTATTAGTGCAATCTGCTAACACTCACCTCATCTAATGATCTTCCCTTCGTCTTTCGGCGTTAAAGGAGCAGAGTAAGGCACACGTCTATTAGCTGTTACCTGTTACCTTGAAAAAATTCCACCATGGGCTCTTCCTCTTAAATATTTTAAAGATTTATTAGCGTTAAGTGGTTGTCGCTGGTTAATCAATTTAAATCACTGTCCATCAAAGTGTTTCAGTTACATCCTAACCAAATGGGTGTCATCTGACACTAAATTATCCCTCAGTCCCGGTTCCCAGAGAGATAAGCAGCATCTTCCTGCTCATTAATCCCTGACGAAAGCTAAATTTAAACTCTCTCTGTCTCTTTTTACTTGTATAGTTTGTCCTTTCGCTCATACAATACTCGAGTCAAGCTGCAACCGCAGCAGACGTGAATGTGCACAAAGCAATGGCTTCTCTCTCCGTTCCATCTCGCAGTAATATTTTATAATAAGCTCCCTGCTGATATCTGGCTCATTTCCAGGTAATGAGAAAAAGGAAAAAAGGCTGTTTTCCCCCTCAAAATACTTTAAGATTTATAAGAATGGTGAGATTTAAGTTGTGTTACCACAGAAATAGTCTAAAGAAGTGCTACTTTTTGGGGGGCAAGGAGGAGCACCAGATACCACTATGGAATCAGTAGGGTACACCCTACATGCATATCCCCTGGCTATCTTTCAGATCACACAATAAACAAGTGTTAGGGTGCAAAAACCCAAAACCTCAATATGTCATTAAAAGGGGATCCATTACGGAGGGCCTGTTGTACCATTCCTGACTGCTTTTTCATAGTGAAAATTAAAGTATTGGAATAATTACCGTGTCTTATCCAGTAGGGGAAGGTTAAGGTTGGGCTGTTTGACAATGAGGGTTAGGGGAAGGTTAAGGTTAGGCTAGGGGAAGAGAATGGTTAGGTGAGGGTTAGGGTTAGGTTGTGAGGGAATGATGGTTAAGGTTAGGGGAGGGTTCAGGTTAGGCTGAGGGAAGAGAATGGTTAGGGGAGTGTTAGGGTTAGGCTGTGGGAGGATGATGGTTAGGATTATGGGAGGATTAAAGTTAGGCTGGGAGAAGAGAATGGTTAGCGGAGGGTTAGGGATAGGCTGTGGGAAAATGATGGTTAGGATTATGGGAGGATTAAGGTTAGGCTTGGGGAAGAGAATGGTTAGGGGAGGGTTAGGCTGTGGGAGGATGACGCCCTGCCCACCTATACTAACCTGCACGTAGGGACGCTGGGGGACGTCCCCTCCAGTGTTCCTACGGCGCATGCCCGGCACATGCGCAGATCGGCTTTTCAGCCGATCTTACGCCCGCCGTCCTAGCTACGGCGGGCGTAGGTCTGGATCAGGCCCAAAGACTTTAACAATCTAATGTGTTCATTTTTTTTATTTGCTTAAGCCCATGAAGACCTAGGGCCTTGGATGACCCTTATTGCTATATCTGATGGGAGGCTATTCCACTTTACACAACCCTTCCAGTCACAGAAAGTTTCCTTTTATTTCCTCTAAACTTACCATCTATCCGTTTCATTTCATGCACTCCTGCTTCTTTTCCTTTGATGAATGCCACTCTCCTTTACCTTGATACAACCCTTTTTTTAAATGCTTTTGTCATAATTCCACCACCACCACCTTCTTTTCTCTACTCCAAGGACCGGATACAGACCACTGCGTACATATGTGAAGCGCTGGGTGCAAGTCTGTTTATTTTATAACAAATGGCACAACATAAAGTGTCACTTAAAAGACAACTATAAAACAGGGTTGCCGACTCTCCCGGTATATCTGGGAGACTCCCGAAATTTGGGCAGGTCTCCCGGTATATCGGGAGAGCCGGCAAAGCTCCCACAAGCCCAACCAGCCTCAATTATTACTGTAATCTCTAGCGTTACTAGGGATATGCGGGGCTTGATGATGTCATTAAGCCCCGTCCATCCCCTGAAACGCTGGAGATCACAGGAGTGATTAGCAGGGGGCGGGGCTTAATTACACGCTTTGCATAAATCACTGCATTGAGCTCTGCCCCCTTGCAGAAATCCATGGCTTCCCTCTGGGTTCTCTCAGAGGGAAGCTCTGAAAAGTCGGCAACCCTGCTATAAAAGAAATTGAGAAATGAATGACTGATTGCAGCAATAAGATATATTTTTAAATGTGACCTTTCCTTTACTTTACTAGAAATCATGGAAATATATATATTTATAATGCCCTTTATTACAAGCCTATAGCATATAATACCAGGTGTAACTGTACTGATCATGTAGGTCCTGGTGTCAGGTTCAATAGCCATCTAAATGTAATAGAAACCAGGAACTTCCTACTCAGTCTTCTAAAGACAGTTATTTATAGCCTGATTAACGTATATTTCCATGCTAAGATTTTCTACTTTCTGCATTTTCCACAGTTTGTTTTAAGCTAGAGATTCTCAATCTTTTTTCATGGAGGATTCCTGCGACCCCATAATACAGAGAACCCATCTATGACCTATATATACAACACAGAGAGACCACTATACAATACAGACAGCGCACCAGTGGCTTCTATACAAGGCAGAGAGCATATCACTGACAGGCTGTAATACAGGGCAGCCGCATAACAGTTTTGTGGGCAAGATTGGTACTTGGGGTCCTGATAAACTTCCTGGCTAGGGGTGTTCTACCATCCTGTTCTGCCACCCTGTCTCAAGACCACTCCACCCCTTAGAAGGTCAGAGCACCCCTCCACACCTTCATAGATTTAGACCCAGATTTCACTTCCTTATTAAAAAAAACTTAGCCCATATAAAATCAATTTTCTATCTTGTAGCTCCTGCAGAACTTTTTGTTCTTTCTACTGCTATGGTTCACCAATCATTGTGATGGCATCGTCTACCACTGCGATTGGTAATTGGCCAGAGTCAGCCACCAATCAGGAAGCTGATATTCTAGAAACTGCTTGACTGCCAGCTAGTAGTTTGTGAGAGGGTTCTTTGCGTGCCAGCTGCCAGTCAGGCAGTTTGGGTGCAGGGTGGGAACTATAGGGCTGCATTTTCTCTGGGTCCAATATTGACTGCACACCCTACACTGCAGAGAAACCCTATTGCCAGACAGCTTACAGTGATCTCCATACATTGTCAGTATTCAGTGATCGCTGTCAGTTATCTAACAGGCAGTCTTGTGACCCCATGTAGTTGTTGGCATGAACCATTTAGGAGTGTGACTCAGTTTGAAAACCACTGTTTAAAATCTGAATTAGTTAAATTTTTCCAAAGGAAATCATGTCAGAAACAGACTGCTGTTATTGCTTTTATTTTCTGCTTTTTTATATCCTAACATTATTTACTAAACTGTAGAAGTATATATCTACATATGTGTTATTGGGCCGTATGCAGAGCGATGCAATGTGGCCGGAGTTTTCCGATATGAGCTACTGCACATGCGCAGTAATTTCGTTACGATATCTACGTTACTTGTTGCAACGTAGATTGCGTATACGCGGTCTTTAAGACCGCATATACGCAATCTATGTTGCAACAAGTAACGTAGATGTCGTAACAAAATTACGGCCCTTTACCCTTATTTTTTTGTTACAATGGTTATTTAAATGTATTAAGTGCCATGTGCTGGTGCTAAATAAAACTTGTATAAAGTAAATAAATAATTACTAATATTTGATGTGACTGGGTTATAGAACTTTTCTATTTCTCCAATACCACAGAATCATCTTAAATAAAAATGGGGGTGGGTCCCCGCAAAGAACAGCCCAATTTTGATAGGGCCCTATTCTCCCAGACAGTTTCAAACTGGATGAGATATTGATTGCTTATGCCTTGATGAGGCATAGCAATCGATCCCCGGAGCACTGAACACGTTGATCCGAAAGGTAAGCCTAAAAACTAACCCCAACCCTTTCCCTATTTCTAACCCTAAATCTCCCCTTACATTACAATAACCCTAACCCTCCCTTCCCCGCAGCCTGACCCTAACCCTCCCTTCCCCGCAGCCTGACCCTAATACTCCCTTTTTCCTAACTTGACCATACCCCTACCTTCTCTATAGCCTTATCCTAACCCTCCCGTTGTATGGCCCTAACCCTAACCCTCCCTTCCTAAGAGCATAACCCTAATCCCCGCCCCCTCACCCAACACTAAAAGTTCCCGGAGAGGTGACTGTGGCGGGTCCTGCGAAAATTAATGGGTGAGTATGCCGATCTGCATACTCACCCATTCATAAAAAAAAAATCTAAAAAGGCTGCCTATACGAAATAGACAGCCCAAAAGGAACTTTCATCCGTCTCTATTTCTCTAAGTAGCCCATCGCAGCGGGGACTACAACCAAATAAAAGTCCATGTGGACCCATCAAAGGGTCTATTAGAACCAGGGTAAATTCTCTAGCTCAGTGTATTAACATTCTGCTTGTTCTAATGTTCAGCCACACAGGTGTGTAATGCCACAATACTCACAAGTGTCCAGCATTTCACTGCGATGTTTGTACTTAAAGTTCCAGCTATTTATTTTCATGTGCTGCATCCTCTTGATTGAAATAAATGACTTTGCTATATTGTTAAGTAAGTTGACACATCTGTTGGCCCATGAATATACAGGTTCTCAGGGTAGGTTTATTATTTCAAATAATTGCTGCCATGTGTATATGCAAAGTTCCCCTCAGAATTAAAGAACCTAAAGAGAAAGTGAAGTGAAATATTGAGACAGATTGAAGTTAAATTTATGTAACTTTTCAAGTTCCAATTTCCTTGCAATTGTAAATAGACCTGGAGAGACCTAAAAATGTAGAGGTAACCGTTAAAAAGGGTAACAAAATAAACTCTAAGCTCTAGATTTTGTGGTGATGGTTTAATGACTTTGAAACCCCCAAAAAATAAAATAAATAAATAAACTATAAACTTCATGAATAAGTTACTAAGAGGAACAGTTCAAACCTTCTCTGATCTATTTCCCTCAAAACAGAATAAAACATATTTTTAAACTGTATTTCACAGCAATTTATTAACATCTTTGAAAATGATAAATGTGAAAAAATTCTTTCTGATGTTCCTTACATGCCTGGTACACAGAAGTTTATTTACATACGCATGTCAGTAATTATTAATGGCACAGGTCTTAGGATAAAAGTAACAGAGATCCGAATTCACAGTTACATAGTTTTTGTCTTACGTACTGTACGTTGTTTTAAGAATTGAGCTACTATTCATGCAAGGTAGCTTATTTACGCAATCTATGTACCATTTCTGTACGCAGATTGTGTGAGCGCGGTATAAAGACCGCACTTATGCAATCTACTTACAGAAATGGTACGTAGATAGCGTAAATAGCGTCAATTCTTAAAACAATGTACGTAAGACGAAAACTACGTAACTGTGAATCGGGACCAGTAAGTCAACGAAGCTCACTCTTCCAATGCATATAAAATAGCCAAAAGAAATATAATTGGAGTTTCACAATTTAATGTTGCATTTGCTGCTTTTTCTGTTTATCACAGCTCCTATCTTGGCATAAAATGATATTGAATTTGCACTGAATTTTTTATAATAGGTAGGAAATGGTCACGTATGCGATACTCACCTCATCGACAGGAGCTTGACACTGCTGGATTGTTGGAGAGAAGCACGACGGGCACAGCGGCTCAACAATTTTGTGCTCAGCAGTGATGCCTGGGTAATGTCTCTACGTTTGGCATTGACAGCGTTTAGACAATACTGTGTTTGACGGGGACTTGAATACCTTCCCGACAGAATATGGACAGGTGAGTATTATACTTCATGTTAATTTTAATGTTTTAGTGTTAGGGAGAGAGATAGGATGCTGTTAGGGGATGGTTAGGATTAGGATGTTGTTAGTGGATTTATAGGATTCAGTGGCAAACGCAGGATTTGGAAAGGGGAATTTCCAATGCGTGTATTACATGTTGGGTATATTAGAAAACCTCCAAACATTTTGGAGCTCAAAAATGGGACAAATAAGCTCCACCCGGTGGAGTATGTGTTTGTGTGTGAGTGTGTGTGTGTATTTTAGTGTGTGTATGTGTGTGTGTATGTCAGTGTGTGAGTGTATGTGTGTGTGTATGTCAGTGTGTGAGTGTGTGTGTGTATGAGTGTGTGTTAGGGAATTAGACTCTAATGCGGCAGAGTTGGTGTGAAGGATTGTTTAAAATTGTAAAGAGTTACTTAATATGATGCACTGTTAAAAAAAAACATATGTAAGAGGACAATACTGATAATATGGTCGTACTATCTGACTGCCAAGACATCTAAGACGTCCATTAACGTTCTCTATGAAAGCAGGAAGTGCATAATGTAGATTTGAAAATAATAAATAATAAAATTCTACCTTAAGGAATTGCATTGGTTATTGGCTGTAACAAGTCCTGTTTTTGATATTTTTGGGGTGATTTATAAGTTACTTCTTTCACACATAAAAATAGTAGTTTTATTTTGAAGGTACACATGTAATAGCAATAGCAGTATACAATGCATTAGTAGAGCACATTACACAATGGACCACAGCTCATGTCAGTGCACAAGTGACCCAGTCACCATCCTCAACTGCTACCCTATTGCAGCACAGGCCATTACCATCTTTTTCTATGTCAGGCTTCCCCCCATGGCTGCGAAGCTGCGCCCCTTTAGTGGCACACGCTAAGCCACACCCCTTTTTGGGATTTTTGAGCATTTTTTAATTTTTTTTTATATTTTCAATGTGGGGGGTTTATGGGCAACCAGAAAGGTTAGGCTGCAGCAAGGGGAGGTTTAAGATTAGGCTGCTTTGAAGGGAGGATTAAAGTAAGAGTAGTGTTAGTGTTTGCGTCTGGCTTTTCTGTATTGACAACACTAAGGTCAGTATAATAATGGTACATATTTGTAGTCATTAATACACTGTGGACACAATGTTGTCAAGTTGCAAAAACGACTGTAGCTGCAGTATATCACACCCTTTTATAATAATAAGGTTTTCTCCCTCACGTGAGTTCCATTTTTGATAAGCGATCTCAATTGCAATCACAAACTTATTTGAAAAAATATGTGTATACATACATATAACATATATATATAACGACACATATTCATACAAAAATTGACAAACTAAAAAAAACCTGCGTCATCTTGAAAGGCCCATACTTTGGGACAACTCAGTAAAGATTGTAGTTTCTGCTCTTGCAAATGACATATTTCTGTTATCCATTTACCGTACACTAAGCTTCTCCTGATGATCCCTTAGTAACCCCACAGCTGTGAAGCAGTAGAGCAAATGGGCATAGCATAGAATGTTAATACTGGGAAATTGAACATGTAGATTTTTTTCAATCCTTATGTTAAAGTGTTTTGTTGATAAAAAGGTTTGTACAAAAATGCAATTTTCAAGGAAGTGCTTCTAATATAGCTGTATTATAACACAATTAGAGTTGCAGTAGAATGGAGAGAATTTTATTTTAAATGTTTTGTTTTTATTTTGACATTTGTTAAATACATGTTGAATACAATCATTACCTCTTAATTTTTTTTATTTCATTTATTGTTTTGTTCTTCAATCCACAGACCCACTATAATTATCTGTGTGGCCTTGCCGCCAGAAGGAACACATTAAATGCTGCCCAAGCACTTTTAGCTTTTTCCTTATCCTTCCCCTTCAGGCATGCCTCCCCCACTTAGCCATCCTGTCAGATGGATGTAATTACATTCCCAGTGTTTTCATTTTCTAAACTCCCTTTCTAGTTTCAAGATACTCTCACCTCTATTGTACAAATCAATGCCAGCTGCTCCGTGTCAATCAAGTCATGGAGAAAACAAACAGATTTTGTACTTTGACACAAAGAAACCTACCTATAGGAACCAATAAATATAGTCATCTACAGTTTTGCATAATGAGAATCAGTATAAACACACACAAGCCAAACATATACTGTACATTTTGAGATATTGCTTCAATATGGTTGTTTGACTTATGTTAATGGTATCTGGATATATTCCAATTCTAAGGGTCTGCAGCATAATAAACTTTTGTATATATTTCAAAAAAATACAAAATATTGTAAGTCCTAGTGGGGGAATTTTCAGAGACGGAATACACCGACATAGGCCCCATTGCAAGGAGACAAGGACCATGTTTGGATGTGTGGTTGGACTTTGTGCCACGTCTCCTCTCACTCTCTGTGAAAGTGCAAGCAGCTGTCATAGGCTGGCAGCTCAAAACTTGTTGCTTGGTACTGAGAACTGTTTAAAAATACTTTGCCAGGGGCTGCTGGCTTATGGTTACAGAGTTCTGTAGGTGCAGTGTAGGTGTCTGTTACGGACTCTCCTCTATCCGGACCCAGTGGGAGCTGCACCCAGGGGTACCGGAAGGGAGGAGCAGGTATTAAACACTGGGGCCCAGTGCTTTTCAGCTGCTAGGCATGCCAACCATGGAGGCACAGTCATGACCCCAATGGTTTGAACACGCCTTCTTTGAATTATAGTCAAGTATGGGGAAGCTCCAATAGGTTGCTGTACTAGGATCCAAGATTCCTGCCTACACCCACTGATTCCATGGTAGTGAAAACACTGGTATTCTTCTTTAGGCAAAAAGCAAGATGAAGCACATGTATGCACTTCCTTTTACTCACTTGCAAGAAAATACATTTTGATGTTCAGAAATATATATTATTTGTAATATCCAAGAATAAAGAAAGTTTATTTTGCGCATTTGGGCCGCCTGTGGGCCACAAATTTGACATGCCTGATGTAAGGGGCTGAAATTACTTTTTTGTACCCTGTACTCAGTTAAACAGAGGATACTATAGTATAATGCACATAAATGCTAAACATTCTTAATTCTAGACAAACATTTGCAGAAGTATGTTCTACATTTTCACGTCCTCTCCTCCAGACATCATGATTTTGCAAATATCCTTTATTGTTTGTTCATTATTGGCCGTATGTATCCTGTAATGGTCTGTATTCCCTACATGATTTTTGTATAATGTATTACTGCTTACTAGTATTAAGCATTTTGTTTTGTTTCTTGTTATCTGGGTAGAAAACTGATATGGGCAAAAGTTGACTGTATATCCCTAACAGATTTTGACAAGTGCTCCATATCTATGGTTTTAGTACAAGCTGGATCATGTTATTCTAGTTCATCTTGAATTAGTGCTGGGAAGCATTAAAGGAACAGTGTAACTTATACTTTAAAAGTGTGTACAATAAATGTTTTCTTTGGCCCTGCATTTGATATTGGATCCTAAAAGCTTATGAGGCACTTTCCAGTAGCTCATATTTTCACCCTTCACTGGTGCCACTGACAGAGCTGATTTACTAAACGTTGATAATATCAGTGGCAGACATCAGTGTCCACCGTCTGCTAAGACCACACAAGCCAATAGCACTGCTCGGATGTGCAGATTGTTTTGCTTGAGCCAGTTGACTAAGAATATCTCAACAAGCTAAGGATCACAAGGGTCATGCTAAATCATCATTTACTAGACGTTTATGTCTCTACAGTAAAAAAAAGAGGGCTATCTAATAGTGTTATAATGCAGAGAATTGCTTGAAAGGCATAATTAATGTCTTTGGTGAGTGCAAAGGGTCTTTTTGTCTATAATAATTAATTGCCAGTTCTTCCAACACTTACAACAATTTTTTTATACATTATCTGTTTGACAAGGATAATTATGTGTCCAATGATTGAATGAAATATTGCAAAGAATGTATTTTTCAGAATTTAAGCTACAACACATTATAAATGTATTGACCCATTCTTCTATGCAGAATTTTATTTATGCAGCCATATTTTTGGGTATCTGAGCATAATCTGGCCTTGCATTTCAATGAGATTCAGTCAGGGCTTTGACAAGGCTATCCCAAAACCTACATTTTGTTACTTTTTATCAATTCAGAGATGGACTTATTCTTCAGATCATTGTCTTGCTGCACATCCCAAGTGTGTTTGAGTTTCAGAACAAAAGCTGAAGACTGGGCTTTTACCTTAAAATGTTCAGACAGAGAGAAGAGAATTCAGGATTCTGTCAATTATGGCAAGTCACCCTGGTAGCAGTCAAAACATCTCAATAGCATTAGTTAAGTAAACATTTAAGTTAAGTAACAGTAAAGTAAAAAAAATGTTGTTGTTTTTTTGCCAACCCCTTCCCCCCCAGGATTAAGAGTTGACTAGATGCCAGCAGAGCAGGTAAGTATGTTTTTTATGCTTTTTTACTGTAATGTTTTTTGTTTTTTTACATATAATGGCCATCCTTAATTTTTTTTTTTATATTGGGAACATTAATATGGCACAGCGGGCCCTAGATGGCAGGCATGCTGGTGCTTGTAGTTCTCCATGTGCAATCATGCCCTGGCATCATTGGGCATGCTGGTGTTTGTAGTACTACAAGCATCAGCATGCCCTGTAGGGCTGATATTATTTATTTTATTTATGGGAGGGGGGGGTTATAAATGTTAATGTGATTGTGTTTTGTTTTGTTTTTTACTTTTTAAATTTTTTTTTTTACAAAATTTTAATATATCCGCTGGCCTGCTCCTTACACTCACACCATAAGCGTAAGGCGGATGCGCAGGCACCGGACAGCACCACACCGCATATTTAAATTAAAAAAACTCCCCTTTCTCATTTAAATATTGTGAAACTCCCAGTACCACTGGTGCAGTGCTGTTGGATGTGAACACAGATGGATGGGTACACTTGCGTCCATCTTTCTGTGCGCACTCCCGATCTGAGCATGCGCAGTGCTCATTTTTGCTGCGATTGCTGCAATTCCTGAATCCAGGCCATTGTCTTTTGTCTTGCCTGTTTAATTATGTTATGTGACAAATCCGCCCAAAAAAAAAAAAAATTCAGCAATTATGCAGGGAATCAGGAATTGGGCAAAAATGTTTTAACACCATTGTCTATGCATAACTGTGTGTGAGAAACAAGGGGAAATGGTAAAGCACAGGCCTACACTGCTCTATATGTATCATCAGTCACATATGTCCCAGCAGGAGAATTCAAAACACAGGACCAGATTAAGACCTCAGGCCAGATTTATTAAACTGCGGGGAAGGGAAAGTGGAGATGTTGCCCATAGCAACCAATCAGATTCTAGCTGACATTTTTATAGTATGTAATAGGAAAGTGAGAGCTAGAATCTTATTGATTGCTATGAGCAACATCTTCACCTTTTCTTTCCTGCAGCTTAAAAAATCTGGCCCCTCATCTGCTACTGCCAACAGATCGGCAGTTTTCTGCAATCTGAATCTGGCCATTTTATCACATGTCTGGATCCAGTCCAATGATCCTATTGTCAGATTATACTTATTATTTATAACAATTTCTGTACGTCTGTAATTTTAAAAATGTATTGTTATAAAATATTTGCCAGATTAGGTTGTGGTATCATTAAACTATCCATGTGTGATGCATGAACCCCTGCTGAAGAAGTACCTTCATAAACCTTCATAAACCATTAAGAAATAAAAGACACGCAGACTTACGGTGGATCTAATAAATGTTATTAATAATTCTAATTATATTATTACAATTGTTGGGGTAGAATTTAGCATCACCTAGGATCATGTATCACTAAAATGAATGGGGCGGAAAAGCAGGTACATACATTATAACAGATTAAACAACTTGGTTAACAAATAAAATCAACAACTTGGCCCAGTTCCACAAACATAATAGGCACAGTGCTACCGTCTGCTTAAACAGACCCCTAATTTAAGCCGGCCAAAATCAACGGCTAGGCGATCACCAGCCAGACAAATTCAACAGTTGGATTTGCATCCATAACAGGGTTAGGATGCCTAACCTCGCAACCAATACAAGCGCTACCCACTCTACAAATAATTTATAATCAAGATATAAGACAGCAATAAACACTTTTGAATGGGAAGACTATTAATACAATGGGGGCAATTACTACTATTTTTACTGAGGAGCAGGTATTAAAAGAACTTTCAAAATTGAAAGTGGACAAATCAATGGAACCAGATGGGATACATCCGAGGATACTAAAAGAGCTTAGAGGGGTGCTGGCAAAACCATTAACTGAATTATTCAATCAGTCACTAATAACTGGGGTAATTCCAGAGGACTGGAAAATAGCAAATGTCGTCCCTCTGCATAAAAGTGGAAGTAGGGAAGAAGCATCAAACTACCGACCAGTGAGTCTAACATCAATAGTAGGGAAATTGATGGAAAAACTGTTAAAGGAACAAATTGTACACTATCTTAAATCCAGTAACTTACAAGATCCCAAGCAGCATGGATTCACTGGGGGAAGATCA
>WWET01001088.1:218489-231228 GCA_011038615.1 Limnodynastes dumerilii | reverse complement strand
CCGCCCCCCCCCCCCCCCAGTATTCCTCCATAGCCATATGTGCCCCACAACCCATTCCTTACCTTGATAACTGTGTCCTCACTCACAAGGTCAGCCTATTGCTTGCTCGCTCCCGAGTCCCGACTCCCGAATCATGTGAAGAAAAGACCCTGCGGGGCCGTGGAAGCCAGCACAGAGCAACCGGGATGATGAACCTGGCGGCACTGTGCTGGCTGCTGCGGTCCCGCGCAGGGCCTTTACTTTACATGTGCAAGCGTGGCGGGTGACAGTCCGGACAGAGTAGGTGCGGGTCCGTCTATGCCATGGGCTGCCACTGCTCATGAGGAACGGGAAGATACAATAATCTTGTGGAATAATATATATGTTTGGAATCACTTCAGACCAAGGCATTTTACATCACCTGAAGTGTTAATGATTTCATTAATGCAAGAAGCAAAAACAGTTAATAGGTTAATGAGACTTTATGGGGCTTTTCACAGAGCTGCACTTACACCTTTTTTTAAGTGTAAGTATAAACCTGACCAATACCATATTAAACTGCAAGGGGAGGCGCATTTACATTTTGATAGCAGATGTAAAGTTGAGAGGTGACGTTTCTTAGCTCCACTCTAATTTATAAATTAAACATAAAACTATGCAGTATTTTGGTTCTGTATATGCAAAAATAAAATTTTGTATCTGCATGCAAAATAATTCAAACTAATTTAGCACCCCAACAGTTCAATTGCACCCGTGTTGCCCTTACTCCCAATCTCTGGACCAGCCCCTATGAGTTACTTTTTATCATATGCAACAAACTTTACTTTTTTCTGTTTAGATGTTTTAAATACAAATCATGGTAAATGTGTGCAATTAATGCAGTCGAGTATCACTAAAGATGACCACATTAGCAACTAAATGCCAGTAACAATAAATCTCATGATTTTTAGACAAAAAGCTTCAAGTTATTTTGTCTTATTTTGTCAGCTAGTCAGCAGAATTACATTGCCTGCTGAATTTGAGTACTATACAATTCAGAGCTGGAGCTGGGAAAATGGTGGATCGACACATTTTTCTCTGTGGAGAAATCTGAGATGAAAAAAAAGATAGGGGGATTCCAGGTATAACAGAACTAATAGGGAAATTTTTATGTTCAATTACAAAAATATGGCCAAGTTTATTCCCAAATGTTTAATGAGGCAAATCCCCAGGTTTGAACATTAAATTTATTTTAAGAGGTTATTACATTTCCCACTTAGAGGTGGAATCGCTGCAAAGTTCATGAATTCCCGGTTATTATGGCAGCTGAAATAGACATTTTAATCTATTTGCGCCTGGATGTATGCCTGTCTGTAGGTATGTGAGGCATGTGCAATATACGCTTAAGTTGTTTCACGAGCACATTATACCAAATTAAATATTATCATGCTTTTATTTAAAAGAGGCATAACAGTAGAATTTCAAGCTTAACAAGGATTATTATTAATGCCTATTTATATAGCACCACAAGTTGTCCGCAGCACTTTACAGAGAACATTAGAAATTCACATCAGTCCCTTCCCCTATTGGAGCTACATACTAAGGTCCCTAACACAAACATAAATCCATACACACACACACTCTTGGGTTAATTTAGTCAGCAGCCAATTAACCTACCAGTATGGTTTTGGCATGTGGAAGGAAACTGGAGAACCCGGGGGAAACCCATGCAGACACAGGGAGAACATACAAACTCCACACAGATAAGGCCTAATTTGAGAATCAAATTCATAATCTCAGCTCTGTGAGGCACAAGTGCTACATACTGAGCCACCGTGCTGCCCTATTGAGTTAAAAGAAATATAGATAGAAGGGTAATAGGTAGAATTTTACACCTGGGCAAAATCAAATTCAATTTAGGGAAGGCAAATTTCATTTGATACAAACAAAATTAGTGCTGAGAGATAATGTTTCCTAAACCAATTCTAAATAAAAATGTTAAAGTATAGTTGGTCAGAATCTGTGTTCAATATGCAAAAGCAAAGTATTTCCCTTATGACCAGGTGTAAATTTATTAGTTGCTGTTATGATGTGGTTTGGCTAAAAAACTCAAGTCTAAATTCTAAACTCTAAACAACTGGACCTGACTTTTGGGACTCACTTACAAATCATAGTGGCACAATCCTTTTACAGTATATTATGATTGAATAATATGGTGATGTGATAGGATATCAAATCCAAGAATAAATATTGGCCAAATCAAAATTCAGAAGTGATAAGATGTAAAAGTTTTGTAATTCTGTATTTCCTCCAGTGATGCTTCAACTGTACATGCATTTGGCCTTGTGAAACAATGATTGTGGTGTATATAAAGCAATCACTTATTCCCATGTTAAAAGGCTTGAAAAACTAAAACTCTGATCCAAAAAAGTTACCAATGAATATTCCACTTTTAGGGTGCTTGAGTGGGCAGTTATTAATGTCTAATTGTAAAATGTTCCTTGTGAAATAAAAAGCTGTAGTGGAGTGATACTTTAAGTTCAGATTAGGGATCTGATTCAGAGTTGCGTGTGTGTGCAGGAGACGGAAGCGCGCAAGCTAATTTAAATACGGCCTATTCAAGGTGAATCGCACGCATCTGGAATACGGCTATGCATTGTCGGAAGGGCATCCATGCTTCCATCTTATTTATCAATTGAGTAGAATGTCGTCAGGACACAGTTTGCTACATTTAATTCAAAGAGAGGTGAATGCGGAAATTCACAATGGTGTATTTTTTATTTAATTTTTATTATAAGGAAATTCTTTTCCAAAAAATGAATGTGTTTGGAAAAATGTAAAAAAAAATTATAATTATATTGTAAACTACTTAATAGTGGTATGTGTTATGCAAATGATAGAAACACTAACTAATTTGTAATATTGTGTTTTTATTTTCAGTATCCAACAACCTACAAAAGAAATCTAACAATTTTTATGAATACAAAAAATAACATTTTTAGCAAACCAAAAAAATATTATGAATGGTATTAGGGCGTGTGCATGAAACATACTAAAAAAAACCTAACCTATGTTTAAATTCCTAACAGTATCAAATATTTCTGCAAATATCCCCCTTCTTTGTTAGTTTGTATCTTTATTAAATAGTGTTTTAGCTGCTGTATTTCTTTCTTGTAAATGAGCCCCGTCTCTGCCTTGAGGCCTTTTCCAATTGAAAAACTGTTTTAAATACGCTTGCACCATGGTGAGGGCTGGTGCAAAGAAAAGTAGTAAGCGTGTGCAAACTGTCAACATGGATGTGCGCGAATCAGCTAGTAAACGCCCCAAAAATACATTAACATATTCAAACATGCCCCTTTTTGCATACAAATAAACACAGATTCGCAAGCTGGCAGAGATGGAAAAATGGCATTGCATGTGCACACTTCTTGCACAATTCTGCTACGCATCCGTCTAAATTTTACGTGGATACACAATTCTGAATCCAGCCCTATAACAATAATTACAAATGTCAAATATAGGCTTCAGAATACCCTTAACATAGTTTCAATAAGTGGTAAATTTATGAATCCTTACAAAAAAAAGGGGTGTTGCCCACCCATAGCAACCAATCATACTCTACTATTGGCAACACTTTGCCATTAGTTTTAAGGTTTAATAAACCTAATATTCAGTTTGTTTTAAATATTCTTTAAGTTATTTTATTCTTCATTAAGTACAGTCCTCTGCTTTCTGTTTCTAGCGTGAAATGTTTATGTCCCCTCCAGAGCCACTGCTATAAATGCTTTCCTGCCTGGGGACACAAAATTACTATTGTATGGAAAGTAAAAGCCTTTCAGAAAATAATAGACATATTGTGTTGCAATCTAATTTGAAGCAAGTTCTGTAAATGTGTATTTTTTAGTGAAAGCAATCACTGCATTGCGGTTTTCTCGTTATTTTTGTTTCAGTGGGCGATCACAGCACGCCGAATTGTTTTTTCTCGAATGTTAAAAAAAAAAAAGAAAATGAAAAGAATAGCAGTCTGTGGAAAGATCTCAGTCAAAAGATGTAGCTGTTCAATTCTGGCTCTAATACCGTGAGCTGCAACGAGTGACACAGTGTACACAGTGTGTGTGCAAATAATTGATGTACTGTGTGTTAAAAAAAATCAGTAGCATTTAGAGTCTGTTATAAAAAAAGAAAAGCCGGGTCTGCTCTGACATCCTGCTGCGATATTAAACTTGTATGGCCAAACAGCTGGGGAAAGTTTGGGAAATGAAATATCTGGAGGACAGTCTGTGAAATGTTGTTCGGGTCTCAATGAAAACATTCCATGCAGTCAGTGCGAGGGACCTGCTGCGATAACAGAGGTGATCAGTTTTGTTTCATACATTGGCAGAAACGCAACATTTTCAGTCTTCATACTGATAAAAATACATAAAACAGAAGGGAAGATTTATTTGAGCAAATGTTATGCTTAGCAGAAAAATAGATCTTATTTTTACCAAAACAGTTTCTGTTGACTTAGGTTTATGAGAATAGATGACACATTTGTGACTGCTCCCAACTATGAGCAGCAGGAGCACCATGAACTGTAATAATTTCATGTGAAGTCATATGGAGCCTAAAAATCTTCATCTTTAGCCATGAGCTGCCTGCACTAAGCCCACCATGCTGAATCCTGAGTTCAAGTCTGCATCAGCTCTAGAAGCAGAATCCAGACTATGCATGTGCGCACAGCCAGGGTGCTCATTGTCATATATGGAGACCTGACACTTGTGACCCCTTGTGATTGGAGAGTGGAAGCAGGGTAGAATGTGGTGGTCTGGTAATGAAGTGTGAGAGAATTCCTACAAACCCCCGCAAAAATCCTAAGCAGTGATTGCAACCATAAGCACAATCATTACTCCAGCTCAGGGCCTAGTCCAGTTACTGATGATGATGATGATCCAGAGAAACAACACATTCTGCATATTTACATGCCTTTTCGGTTCCCTGTGACCGAAGCTGCATCAGGCTGGCTTATCTTCACTGCGGGCCTGGTAGCTTTGTTTCTGGTATTTACAAATACTTACCCTTCCTGTCATACAAAGTAAATCATTCAAAGTAAGAATGAAGTCCTGCACATGCGCAGTGACTCCTTTTTGGGGCTTAGAAAATTTCAAGTCCTGGCCTGTAAAACACTCCGCATGCATGTTCATGCCGGGACTTGGAAATAGTCAGTCAGCCGCGTTGCTTGGACAGGTAAATCCTGTCTCCTCTTCTTTCATTTTTTTTATATTATTATTCTGGTTCATCAATTAAAAAAAAAAACATAAAAAAAATACAATAGAAAGTTAACTTTTTTTTTTATTTTTTTACTTTACATATATATAGAGCTATTCCAACAGTCTCCCAATACATACCCCCTTTTCATCCCCCTAATAACAGCTATTAAAATAAATGTATGTATATGTACATTTATATATAAATGTAAATGGGGACATCGCTGCAATACTTACTCATAACGCCAGCCTGTAAAACTCCGCTCCGGCATTTAGTAAATGTGAAAAAGTTCATTTTTATGTGATAGTGCTAGTTTTCACTTCAAAACTGACAGTATCGCATGAAAATAAAGTTTGTAAATAGAGCCCTTGGTCTCTTATGATTGCAACCCAAATGCCATCTTCTGTGTACAGTTAAGAAGTAATGGCCGGATCCTGCCTTGCAATTTGCCTCTTATTTCGGTGCATTGCTTCTGTGCATGCACACGTATCCGTGCATCAAGAATTAAGAGCAATTCCACTTCCGAAAGAAGGGTTGGGTTCAACTTGCTGATCTCCACACATCTTCATTGCACGACTTGATATTGTGGTTAATCAGGGTACATACAGTATATCTTTGTCATTAAATGTGAATGCAAAAAATATAAGACTATTTAAAAAAGGAGTTCTGCAAGCAAAATAAAAAAAAGAGCAAATAATCTTGACTGGGAGGTATTAGGCATAATTCTTAATCATGGATGGCATCACTTTATGGTGGGTCTGGACTGGTGAAAGCATGTTAATGTAAAAGCATTTTCATTTCATTTTAGTGCTTGTTGGAAGAAAGAGGCCTATTCAGTAAATATTTCTTCTTTATTATGGTTTACACTGCTCACTCATTTCTCAGCTTTGCATGTGAAAAGTAACCATCTATTTTTCCTACAGGACTCTAACATTCCTGGATCCAGACAGGCTTAAGACGCACGTTGCAATAACAGGTAGAAGATAGCTGAATGGGTGGGACAATAGTCAAGGATAGTCTTCTTGTTAGCGGTAAGATCTATGGTTGATGGCTGAGACGATAGGCACTGTCCCCAGATAATTCTAGTTAAAATTATAATGTCTCTATAGAAAAACATAGCAGAAACAAACCTACTTTGCTATTTGTCAAACTTGTCTGTTCTGTGATTAGCAACAAACTCTTACTCCAATGATGTCTGTATCTTCAGGTTTCCTGTCTTTTGTGCACTTGGGGCCTGATTCCCAGTTAAGAATCTGGGTGGTTTTAGGTGCGTATATTTAAGAAGGGATATACTGCGCAATTTACGTTGGAACTTTTATACGCAATTTACGTTGGGAACGCAAATGCCATGATTCAACACTACGAACCTAAAGGCGTTAGGTTCGCAGTAACTTACGCAGAAGGGGCATGCCGTGAATAATTAACTTGGCAGATAAAAAGATTGTGTGGAGGGAGGCATTTAAATGACCAAAAGAAGGTGCGGTTATGCAGTCACGTACGTAATTAGACGCCCTACGCACATAAATGCGAACCTACAGTTAAGGGAGCCCTATGGCACTCGTAAGTCTATTAAGAACCTGAAAACCGGGGCGTGCCGAGGGAGTTGCCTTGCTACTAGTTACATTTATTTAAGAACCTAACACGTTCTTACGTGTGAATCAGACCCTTGTCCTCATCATCTACCAACGGTCAATATTTTCCAGGTATCCTGAGAGAATCACAGGTGAGATTACAACTATAGCCCGTGGATCTTTAATAATGTGTCATCTGGTAATTTCAAGGAGAGCTGGAAAACATGGATCGTTGGATCATGAAGAGTGAGTTTAGCCACCCCTGAAGTAAGTCATATCTTTTATGATAGGATTGCCATCCTGCTTCATGTAAGAGACCAAGGGGCTGATCCAGAGTTTTAGCGGATGCGCATCCGCTAAAACGTACTATTCTGAGGTGTGTGTTTCAATGAAAACACGCACCTCTGAATTGGCCGTAGTAAACACGGCCACAAAAAATGTTGGTTTTTTTTTTTATTACAAAATTAACCCCTTCCCCCCTGTTCTACCCCCCTCTCACAATAATTCTGACACTGTCCAAAGGGTATAAATATAACCCAAAGACAGTGAAACTGTCATTAGTGCCGGGTTGTCCTGCTTCCAGGACATAGTTTGCGTCGTAGCAGAAGGGGTTTTTTTTTTGCCAAGGACACCCCCCGGATTTAAAGCTTGCGAGACTTGCATCAGAGCAGGCAAGTATGTTTTTAAAAAATGTTTATGTACTTTTGGACATATTTTTTAAATTTTAGGTGACAGCATTATAATGTTTTTTTTTTTACCTAATTAACTTTTTTTTTTTGCTGCTCTGGTGAACTGATCCTTACGGTTACACCATCCCAGAGATGGTGTAAGCATAGTGCTTGTTAAGCAGCCACCGGACAGCCCTGCATGGAGTAAAAAAAACTCCCCTTTTCTCATTTAAATTTCGTGGAACTCCCAGTTCCACAGGCACAGGGCAGTCGGATGTGAACACAGGCGGATGGGCACACTGGCGCCCATCTTTCTGTGCGTGCTCCCAATCTGAGCATGCGCAGTGCAACGCTTTCATCTAAAAAATAGACAGAAGCGCTGCTCTGGATCAGTGCCCAAGTGTAGATGTAGAAGAGCTTAACGCTTCTCTATTTGTGTACTCTTAAAGCTAAGCTGTTCCCATAAAGAGCAAAAGGGACTGCATAGTCTGCAGAAACTGAGCACAGCGTTGGAGAAATCAGGGGTGGGATTTTGGTAAATACTACAAAAGGAGAGAAAGAAAGAAAATAACTGTTTTGTTTCTAACCAGAACCCTAGGGGAACAGTAGATTTAGCCTATGCTTTTAGAAATCTAAATGAAGAGTTGAATTGAATAATTTGATTGATAGGATTGGAAGCTGTTATCAATAACTAGTGATTCTCCAGTTACCCCATATGTACTGTTTATAGTGTGCCTTCTCCAGACCCCTTATATAACCCCTGTGTATTACATGAGCGGTATATTATGGGTCTAAACATTGCCTGATAAATAAAGTACATGTGGGACATATGGGTCTAGGAATTGCATATAATATAAGTATGTTTGTTGTTGCTCCAGCGGAATATATCGTTTTTAGCAAAAGAACAAGAATTTACAGATAGTGCATGAAATTCCTATTCCAAGGAACACAATTCCACCACAGCTTTCTTCTCTACACTCTGCTTTTTTTCCCTCCTATTACTAACTACTGTTTAAATAGCAGAAGCTCTTAAAAACCAAGCAGATTATAGCTTTCATTAGCCTAAAGCAAGTTATACTAATAAAACATGTAACGGGTGGTATTCTACACTGTTCCAAAACCACTTTTGCAAAATTGTAAAATAATACAAAGTGTTAGTTCCTATTTTAATCACTATAATGAATTGAACTTTGTTTCAGTTACCCATTTGGATCCTTTAATCCATAAGTCTAATGTTGAAATTTGACGTTGTAGGTATGCATCTGGTCACATTATTAAACAAACCTGTTAGCATGTTCTTTAAGTGTTCCTTTCAGGAATATAGTCCACAGCTGAAGAGCAGAGAACTGCAGATACCTCACATAGGAACGCCTTGGTTTTAGAATACTTGCTGTGAAACATTCTCTGTAACACTGCCCACACACCTCACAGTTGATTGCAGAGCATAATGCCTTGCAGGCTTTGACACTCTATACCTCAAAACTGTTTAGGATTGGTTGACATTTCAGCTCCACCACCTGGATTTGCTAGGGCCTCTAAGTTGCTGCTGGGAATGTGCCCCAGCCAGACCCAACTGCTCTCCTCTATCACCTTTCTGACAGATTAAAACACAACAGAGTCTGTTGGATGACTGACACATTCCTCCCCTGTCTGAGTCTGAAAGGACTTCATTTAGCAACCCTGGCTTTGCGCTTTTGACTGACAGACTGAGGAGGGGAAAAAGTCATTGCGTTCCATTAAACTCAGTGACTGCCATGGAACAAAACACCTTTACAAAAGAGGAATGTGAAAAAAGGGATGGGGAGAGAAAAGGGGACTGTGCTTTTGGGGGAAAAAGAGGATTCTTTTCAGGTTCAAAGACACTTTTTTCCTTTGCACTCTGTCTATCAATTAGGGCAGCATTCCCAGAGGGAACACTGGTCAGCTCTCATTGGTGTCATTCATCTGCCAATCTCTCTGACATGAACACCAAAGGGCCTCATGTAGCTCTGCGGAAACTGTCTGTCAGGCAATCAGCAGCTGTTATGACATCACCTTCTGTGTTATTATAGGATGTTCATAAGTAAGAAAAACTTGCAGCTCTTTTCCAGAACTTTAGATTTTGTATATACACCTCTCAGTAAGTGCTATTTATTTTTTCGGGGGGAGAAAAGTGTTCGCAATCTGAATTTAGATGCCAAAACAAACAAATGCATTTCACCCAGTCTCAGTAAACAATTAAATCCATTCTAACTGTTATATGGTTACTTTTACTTTACAAGTTCAAATGGAATTGGAATATATCAGTCTTTGAGTCTTCATTCGAAGTATAAAAAGGTGTGTGTGTGTGTGTATATATATATATATATATATATATATTAAACCAGTCCTTGCGGATAGCCAGCACTCATAAATCATATATATATGCCAAAAGATATTTTATTACAACCACTGTTGGGGTCCAAAACACCACATTTAAAAATATTCCATAAAAAAAAGTGCAATAGTGCATCAAAAGGTGAAAAAAGTGTTCAGAACCAAACTTCAGACACAAACAGCATAAGTCCAGAGTATCCAATAATTGAAATAATGGTCATAGCTGTACATGAATACTTGCTAGTCCAATGTATAAAGTGCAACATCAGCCAAAGGATTCCTGCCTCATGTTATCGACGGCCGTTTCGGAGCCCTTCCAGCCAATTTATCAAGATCATGGTATAGGAATGTCCAGCTCTGAATAAGTGTCTGGATAAATGTCCAGACACTCTCCCTCTCCCTCCAGCTCAATCCCCATGTACAATGTACTTCATAAAAAAAAAATGTCAAAATGCCACAATCAGCAGTGTTTAAACTTCTAAGTCACTGCTGCAAACAGTGATTTATTTGTGGTTGTGGTTATTGATTTGCTGGCAGTGATTATAGGTGGATTCACTGCCGGCACTCACCGTCCCTGCTCTCACATAGCGCTGCTGTACTGCTTAGCTGATCAGCTAATTTTGCCTAGTGGTAGCAACGGGCCTAAAGCTAGGGTTGTGTGAGGGGAGTGGTCACCAAAGGCACAAAGCTAAAGGGGGTCGCTAGTAAGTTGGATGAGGGAGGAGGCGGATAGATAAGCAGAAGGATATATATGTAATGGTCTGGAGTTAAGATCAAAGTCTAGAAAGGCAGGTTCAGACAGTGGTGTTGAATAGTCAGAGATAGCCGGGTTGGTAATAGTTGTCAGAATCGTAGTACCAAAGGGTATTGCATAGTCAAAAACAAGCTAGTAACAGTACACAACAGTAACCAAAAGGCAGCCATCCGGTATCCACAGCGCTGAACAAAGGCAATAGTATACAACACAATAATCAGAAAGGGTACAAGTTCAAATAAATAAATAAGGAATTCAAAACAAGTGCAATGATAAAATTAAATCCAGTACAAAAATAGCAGAACAATATGTAAGGAAAATAAAGATGCTGGATGTGTGTGTAGGAGCAGACAAATAAGGACAGAGATAGACAGTAGAGAGAAAAGGTGAGAATTAAGGAGAACAATGTAGAGGGATGATGACAGGAGAGAGGAGGGCCCTGCTCATAAGAGCTACCATGCTAAGTGGGGAGGGGGGGGGTAGAGGTGCACAAACAGGAGACACAGGGATGAAGATGGGGTGGGCAGGTAAGCTTAGGTGGAGGAAGGGTAGGCTAACCTGAAGAAGTGGGTTTTGAGGGAGCATTTTAAGGTTTGTGTTTTGCCTGATGGGTTGTGATAGGCTGTTCCAGTGCAGAGGGGCAGCCCGTGAGAAGTCTTGGATGCGGGAGTGAGAGGTAGTTATCAGGTTGGAGTTCAGGTGGCGGTCACTAGCAGACCAGAGGGGTTAGGCAGAAGTGTGGATGGAGATAAGGGAGGAGAGGTAGAGAGCGATGGAGGAGGAGAGAACCTCGTAAGTTGTGGTGTGGACAGGGCCGCCCCTAGCTATAGGCAGCATAGGCGTGTCGCCTATAAAGGCATCTTGTCAGGGGGTACCCCAGGGAAGGGCATATAGTAAAAAATGTTCTACTAGCATACATTATAAATAAACATTTATTCCAATGTGCATTGCTGTATGTTATTGTCTGCAATGGATATTTAACGAACTCAGATATCCAAAGCAGGCAATAAAATACAGCAATGCACATTCAAACAAATGTGTATATATATATATATATATATATATATATAATTTTCTGCTAGGGAGCACCAACCAAATCTTACCTAGGGCACCAAATTGGCTAGGGCCGGCTCCGGGTGTGGAGCTTTAAGAGAATTCTTCAATGAGCGGCAGGTAGTCAAAGCAGCAAGAACATGTAAGATAGAACAGAAAAGTCAATCAGGTATTCTGAATTTTGCAAAACAATCCTATTTTTTGTTGGGTCCTGATATAATCTGCTTTGCTATCAAAGGGGCAGCTGTACACACATTTTTAACACTATTTTTTATCCTGCTCTTCCATTTTGCTAAGGATGACAGAGAACAGGTTTAAATCAGGACTGTTCTACCTCAGATTTGTTCATATTTTTTTCTTTTTCTTCCCAGTGCATTTATCTGAAAATAAGAAGAAAGAGGATATATCCTGTAAAAAGTAGTTCTTTTCAAAGGCCTTTTTTTATTGCAAACATAGTTTTTCTGTCTGTGTCTAAAGTTTGTTATACCTGGGACGAGGCGCAATATGAAAGGGTCCCACTGCCTCTACATGATTCTAATGACCCAGGAATTGGACATGGGTCAGAAGCAGGGTTATTCCTGGGTAGGACCCAGGTAGCCTGCAGTGTGAAAAGTGCGAACCAGGTTTTTTTGAACCTGGGTTGGACAGAAAGCAATTGATTGGTGTAATTAGTTTACTATTTATATTATTATTATTATTAACGTTTATTTATAAGGCGCCACACGGTATCCGCAGCGCCGTACATAAGCAATAGTAAAACAACAGTTGCATATACAATACAATAATTAATTAACAGAGTAATATAAAGGAATACAATACATGTATAAAGCAAAAATTACATACATAACAAAAATAAGGAGAGAGAAAGACAGTGTAGAGCAAAAGGTAGTAAGAGATGATGACAGCGTAAAGGGATGATGATGGGAAGGAGAACTCATAAAAGCTAACATGCTGAGTGAGAGGGTGAATAAACAGGAGACACAGTCGTGAAGATGGGGAGGACAAGTAAGCTTAGGTGGAGGAAGGGTAGGCTAGCCTGAAGAAGTGGGTTTTAAGGGAGCGTTTGAAGGATTGGAGAGTGCTAAATTGCCTGATAGGACGTGGTAGGTTGTTCCAGTGGAGAGGGGCGGCCC
>WWET01001088.1:202092-217573 GCA_011038615.1 Limnodynastes dumerilii | reverse complement strand
CATTGGGGTAGATCCAGAACTATGTCCGTCTTCCATAGACGGACGTAATTCAATGAACAATAGCTACTGCGCATGCGTAGTAGCTATTGTACGTAATCTGCGTATCGTTGTGATACCTAGATTGCGTATATGCGCAATTTATGTATCAAAACGATACGCAGATTACGTACAATAGCTACTATGCATGCGCAGTAGCTATTGTTCATTGAATTACGTCCGTCTATGGAAGACGGACATAGTTCTGGATCTACCCCAATGTAGTGTTCTCCGCATGTGCTGAAACGGCATCATTCTACGTTCTGCGTACCACTCCGAGCTTCAGCACTGCAGCCACTTTATGATCACAGATGTCAGAAAGTATATGGTACGACTTAGCTTTTGGAATTCTGTTGGTGCACAGGGAGTGGTTAGCAAAGGGATTGCACATGTATCATGGCGCTAAAACTGTGGATCTGTACGCATCCTTTGATTGGGAATCCATTTTCATTCAAATGGGATCTAGGATCTGATCCAATGGAATTATATTATTTCCCTAAAGATACAGAGACAGGTGGGGATTTGGTTTTAGTCTCATAGCCTTACAATGGAGCAATCAGTCAGAACTGTGTATCTGACAGCCTTAGGTCACAAAGCAATTACCTTTTTCTAGTATACTCCTGAGCGAAGAGAGAGCAAATACCCACAATGGAAAGTTGTGCCAGACTGCACATCAACGGACTCATGTGCAGGGGAGGTCTTCAAAAAAAAGCCTTCTCTGTGCATCTACCTGCTGTGAATCGTTCCTGCAGGTCAGCGGCGCTCCTATTTGTGACATCAATTCTCTGGTGGTAATGACACTGAAGCACATCTACAATAATAATAATCAAAATAATAATAATAATAATAATAATAATTTACTAAATTCAGTGTTTTAAAAAGATACAACTGGGTATAACCATACTGCTTTGCAGAGGTGTAACTGTCCACCTGATTTCTTCTTATTTCAAACTAGGAATTTGGACCACTGTTGTTTATAACAATTATTACCATCATAATCCTCTGATAAACTTGAAATAATATTGGGAAGACAAAAGCAAAAACACATTTTTGGTTTAATTTTAACCTTTCCTGGATTTTTATTTATTTCTTTAATTTTAACCAAGTATTAACATCTAATTATTCAAACTTACTGAATCCTATACCAGGGTATACAAAAAGCAGCCACACTTAATTTGGATACAGTAGGTCTGTAGATGAAGCTGACCAGGGGACCCCTGGATTGTTAATGTATAAATATATATGTCTAAAATGTATGTTGTATGAGTATGTGATCTGCAAAATGTTACTTGACATGATTCCATAGTGCACAACTGGTGCTCTCCCCACAAAAGGTTGAGTACCACGGACATACAGTATATAGTGTGCCATCTTCAGACCCCCTTATATACCCCATATATATATTATACAATGTGCCATTCCCTTACCCCAATATACCCAATATGCACTTCATAAAGTGTGCCATCCCCAGACCCAAGTATAATCTGCATGTATTAAATGTGGGGAATATAATGGTTCTGGTATAGACACACTGTATAAAGCAGATATGGGGTATATAAGGGCTATGGTATAACACATACTATAATATAAATGTGGTATATTAAGGGTCTATGTACTACATACTATGTACTATATTGTGTCATTCCCAAACACTGATATAAGCTACATACATTATAGTGTGACATCTCAGACCCCTAACATACTTTATATAGTGTGCCAGAACCAGATCCCTAATATATATCAGGAGTCTGGAGATGGCACAGCAATTTTATGTGCACCACTTACCTTGAAGAAGCCTATTCTCTTGGCCAGCCAGCAAACTGCTGATTGGTTGACTTGTATGATTGGTTGGCTTGTATGATTGGTTGGCTTGTGCAGCAGCTCCATTTTTTGCAATCTTCACAGATGTGCACAGAGCCTTTGCCTCCAGCAGATATTTGTTTTCCATTTCTGATGGGGAAGTTCTAGACAAACAGAACACCTCTTCTCTCCCCCAGCATGTGCCACTGGTATATTAGCATGTATTTTGCAGAGGGATAGATAGACTCAAGAGGCCTCAATAGTTTTGATCATTTTATTCATAAGAGGGTCATTTTCACAGGACCTCTGAAGGCTTTTTAAATATAAATACATTTTACAGTGGGGAGTGGGTGCAGCCAAGGGTGTTGCTAGCTCTGAGTGTACCCTTGTTACCCACCAACTTAATCTGAATTGAAGTGTCCCCATCCCATTTGCTTATTACATTGTCAGGTAACAGACATAGAGAGGCATCCTCCGCTCTTCAAAACTGTAAGAGCTGCAGTTGGCCACTGTGTAAGCTCATGGTCCAGATTTACTAAGCTGTGAGAAAGTTTATCTCTGCTTTTGGTACTTAAAAGGTTTCTGTTGTTGGCTTCACTATCAATTTGCTACTATATACATTTTATCATCTGGTAACACAGATCAATCTAAATACCATTAGTAAGATGATTTTTTTCTACCTATCATACTTGCTTTTAGGCTCCTACTGTATTCATATGCAGTCCTGGACTCTCTTTTTCAACTCATAAATTTTAGCTTTCATATCTCAAACTTGTATTATTAATGCTGGTTCTGTCATATTATTCCATGTTTTCCCAAGGTTTCTACTTGTATATGTCCATAATCTTATCTATAATATCACATGCAAAAGGGTCACAGATATTTCACAGCTAACTGATAGAACACAGCAGTTTCTATCATTTCTATTCCCCATTATGTTTCAACTTTCCTCTTTATTCAGTTTCTATTACTCTGCTTACTTTATTGCAGTTTTGTTATATACAAAAAGTACAATAAATGGTCCTGACAATGGGGTAGATCCAGAACTCCGCTTGCAATACGTTTACTCGCGTAGCGTATTTACGCGCACGTACTTTCTATACACTCCCCTTGGCACACCCCTTGAATGTACGTATTTTGTCCGAGATCCGCTTTTCAAACCCTACCTTAACTTTTGCCCACGTAACCGATGTCATCCGCACACGTACGGATGTGCAACACGTATTTACGCAGCTAAGCACGCCCATACTGTACACTTTAAATACAAACCCCCGCCTACTTAGCATATTACAGACGTATTTTTGACTCACGTAAAATTAGCACGCCCACACGTACGGATTTACACGACAAATATGTGAATGACCCATACGCTAAGAGTTACACTAAGTTACGGAGCGTATTTTCTATGGTGCGCATGCGCAGTACTTACGAAAACGTGATTTTACATGTCCGCCCCGCGTAAATTCGCTCACAAGCGTTGTTCAGGATCTGCCCCAATTGTGTACGTTTACAAACATAACAAAACATTAGTCGTACTTCCTTGGCAGATCAGCCACAGGAAACCTCACAGAATACAATTTTATTAACATTATAATAATCTGATAGCAACAGATAATTTAGGTAACAAGGGCCCGTATTCACACTTAAGAAGCTTCTGCTTCTTAGGTGTGTATCTTTACGAAATGCATGCGTAGTAGGTAATTTACGCAATCTACGTGCCAGTTCGGTACGTAGATTGCTTCTCTTGCGATCTTTAAAGACCGCACGGAGTAGTTTAGTAGGAAAGAGGTGGCGTAATGACGCCTCTGGAAGTGTTTAAGCAGAAGTGGGAGGGGGGAGGGATTTAGATTAGTCAGCGAGGGCAGAGGGGAGGAAGGGGCTGTGCGGAGTTTACTTCTGAAGAAGGAAACTACGCACGGTAAGATAAGGTAGCCCTATGGAACTCGTAAGTGCCATAAGGTACGTAAAATTGGGGGACAGGGCGGGGAAGGGGACCGGAGAAGTAGTGTGAATCCGATCCAAGCGTTGTCAAAACTTTTTTTATTATAATGTGATTGAAAGTATTTTGAGAGTGTCGTACAAAATATACATGTGTTTGCAATACGGCCCCTCCTGAATATGGATCTTTCTTAATATCAGAAATTCAAGTATAAATTGACCATAGTAATAGGAATAAAATATTTATTAAACTTGAGATGAATCCCAGAAGTTGGGGAGCTGCAAGTCTTTAAATTGTGGTATTTTATCCAGGCAACTTGCCATTGGCTGATCATACAGAAGTAAATCCTGCCATTCCAAGTCTGTGGAATCAATCTGTGTTTTGTGGTTACGTGCCTAAACCCAAATCCTGGAAATATTTTCACGTAAATCAACAAACTGTAAATCTAAACTTCAATTCATACAAAAACTGACACAAACCTTGGTTGGTGACAAGTTCCCCAGCAAGCAGTTTACTACATTGATATTTACCACTACTGCTACTGTAATCATTTACTTTTCTACATCGTAAATGTAATAAGGGTAAGTATGTATGTGTATGCACAGTGTAGTGAATGGAGGGTGAATTTTGGCATACATTTCAAGCTGAATCAGTGCCAACTATAATGTATTTTTTTTCTCCTAATCCCACCAGTTTTTCTGCGTTCTAAACAGCTCCAAGTTTAACAGCCAAACAGACCTTAGATACAGTAACAGCGTTTGCAGTCTGAATCAGAGCATTATGTTCCAAGCTGGAAGAGTATCATATAAATGAAAACATTTTGAGAGCAGGAAACAGACTACTTACATTGTTGGTTTCACAGGGAAGGGGGTGCTCAGAGTTTCTACATGCTTCAGTCACCAAACATGGCACAAAAAAGGATTTTATTGTTCCATAGGACAACTATACTTATTAAAAAAACAAAAAACAAAAAAAACCATTGTTGATTGTGGTTCACATTAACTACTGGCATTCTATTTACTGCTCTTTGATATATTACTGAATGAGTGGCATTCAGTTTGAGTTGGTAGAAAAAACAAAAATAATATAAAAATGTCTGGCATTAATTATATTTATTGCCGCTATTCACATTCACTTTAAAGAACAACTATTTATTTTATTTATTGCGCATTGTGGAAGGGTTACACAAATAAAATGGGTACAGGTGTATTCTGAACTAATGTTTCTTAGTGCTGACTTTTATAAACAGGGGACCTTATTCACACTTAAGAAGCTTCGGCTTTTTAAGTGTGGGGAAATAAGAAATGAGCTATTAGCATAAGAAATGCGTAGTAGCATATTTACTCAATCTACGTACCATTTAGGTATGTAAATTGAGTATGTGCGGTCTTTAAAGTCCACACGTACTTTAGGAATAGGAAAGAGGTGTGCCACGGCAGCTTCTGGGCTGATTTAAGAAGAGTGGGAGGGAGAGGTATGTTAAGGAGCCGGGGAGGGCGAGGTAGGGGAGAGAATGACCCCGATCCTTAATACGCCGGGCAGCAGCGTAAGATCGTCTAAAAAGACGATCTGCGCATGCGTCGGGCAGATGTTGCCCGGGCGTCCGTAGCAGCAGCATAGTAACGCTGGAGGGGGCGTCCACCAGCGTTACTACGCTGCAGTTGGAGCAGGTAGACGGGGGGAGGGAGGGCGATGAGGCCGTCCCAGCGTATTTACACTCCCTTACGCCAGCTGAAGATAGGGTAGCCTTCAGCTGGCGTAAGGGAGTGTAAATACGATGGGGCAGGGGGAGTGTCAGGGGGATTCCCACGATGTAACGCTCAGCACTACATCGTAGGTCTGGATCAGGCCCCATGTTTGTAAAATGGAGAATACGATGGGAAGTGCCTTAGGGCAATCATAACTAGGTTCTTAAAAAAAGGGGGAGACAGCGGTATAGAAAGCTTTAAGATAGGTGCGTATACATGCTTATTCGCACCTTCTTAAAGCTTTCTTAAGTGTGAATACGGTTCAGTATTATTATGAGACAGCTATAGTAGGTTATGTTATATTTGTGAAAACCAGGAATATTAAAAATGTTGTATAGATTTTAAGGTTGTTTTAGGTTAAAGCTACAGTCTCCCAAGAAGGTTCTCACCAGGGCGTGGAGTCTAAACCAGGGCCAGGTATTTACTAGAGCCTATGATGGTGAGAATAGGCTTGGCTGCAGGCACCTGATAGGTCACGGCCCCCAGTGATAGCCTCCAAGTGAAATCTGCAGAGTAGGTGCCTATGCATAAAACCAAACACACTGAAGTACTGGCTGGAACCTTCATACACTGGTGTACAGACTGGAACCCTTGTACACAGAAACACAGGCTGGAACCCTTCACTCCGCCACAGAGCAGATAGAGGATAGAAGGGAGTAAACCAGAATAGTACAGGGTAATATAGAGTACCACAGGGGTGATACAATAGCAATAAGGCCCCCAGGTAAATGGCAACACCTGGTAGAACAACATGTCCCAGGAGGGAAACAAGATAGGCACGCTGACAGATGGAACACAGCACACCGCAATACAGGAGAGCAGAGACCGGTGGGCTGACTCAGACTCACCAATACACACTGAGAGATGTAAAACACAGTGGTACAACACAGGTTGGAGAGAAACACAAACAGGTGAGATCGGTGAACACCGAGTGGTTATAACAATAGAAGAAGTACTACAGGCAGATTCCAGCACACTGCGGGATGACAATTGCAGTGTGCACATACAGGAAAGGAGCAGATGGAATCACTCACCTGGCAGGAATAGACAGTGTGAGATAGAACGCACACACACACACTACTTTATAAAAGGAAGCTGGCCGGAACCTGACCAGGGATGAAGCCACCAAGGTGAGCATCAAGCTACTTGCGCCGGGCAGACAAACAAAGGAACAGAGGGCAAGAGGAAAGCATGGGGGTAACACCAGGAGAGATGGAGGGAGCAAAACACAATCAGATAAACAGCAGAGCATGATCAGACAGCAGGCAAACACAGGTAAACCAGACGCTATAACCGACAATCAAACTTCCTGGCAAAAGGCTATTTAAAGTCCACTCTTCCAATCAGCTGCAGTAATCCGACACACCTCCAGCGATTATCCTGCAGCTAGGAGAAACCAGGCACATAGAACCCAGACAGGGAACTTCACACGCTGCTAAGTTTTAGCCTTGCAGCGTGTAACAGGTAAGACTGGTAATGTAAAAGAAAAATGTTTTGTCTGCCTCCAAAATGAAGTAATGGGATGATGTGTTCTATGTTCTTCTCTACCACTGTGTCACATGCATAACACAAAGCATGGCCTACAGACAGGGCCTGAGTGGCCCAATGAACCAGAACAGGCTGGCATAAGGCTGTATGACCCCTGGTCCTTTTCCACCAAGTCAAGCAAGTCTCACAAAGTACATCATTATTGCATGGCAAAAATAGTAAAACATAGTACTTCTCTTATTCACAGATATGTGTGTGTGTGTGTGTGTGTGTGTGTGTGTGTGTGTGTGTGTGTCTAGTGGTTTATCTGCAATGGTATAGTCAATAAATTTCATAGTTGCTACAAATATACATCCATTAAATATTATTAAATAATTTCCATTACCCCTGAAAGCAATTTAGCCCAGAGGATAAAACAATAATGGAAAGCGCAACCCTTAGAAAATCAATAGTTTCTGACAATTACCTGACACTTCACACCATTTTATGCACTTCTGTCAGCTGATGATTTGTAGAAGCCTCGTTCTCTGTCGAACCTCAAAATTTTCCGCAAACAGGCATTTTATAGAGAGCCTGTTATTTATGTTGATTGTTAGCATCAATCAAAAACACGGTGATGGAAGCATTGCTGGAGTGACATTTCCAGTTTTAGCCTGTTCTGTTGGAACCTGTGAGTGTGAAACACACCAGGTAATGAACCGGATCCAGCATTCCGCTGGCACTGTGTGCCAAACCCCCGCTAGTTCCAGCCTTCTGTGCAGGTGAGGAGATTTTCCCCTCACACACATGGCCTTAGGAAATGTGGACCCTAACCTTAACTTTTCTGATCTGCCCTCACTTAATATGGAGACGAAAAGAACGTCTGTATAAGACACAGGACACTTGTCACTGTAAAATTTTAATAGATCCAACTAGCATTCGCCACAACCTGCTGTCATAAAAGGCGCAGATACACAAGCAGAACGGAAGTCTGGATCCTCTGGAAACACGCACACATTTTACATGATTTTACATCTTGTCTAATGTCTTTTTAACACTGTTTATCATTATAAAGATGTAGCATAACATAATGCATTTTCGTTGATAGGATTATTAGAAACTTGGTTAGGTTGTCAGCTGCCAAACCTCATCAGTTACAAGACACAATGAGTTGTGAATACTGATCTGCTTTTTGGCACTATTGTTAGCTGACTGACTGTTGACCATCTGTCTGCACAAGTTACATCCAGAATCATTTCCCTGCTCATTCTGTCAGTGAATCATACATATATCACTCCCTTGTTACTTGCCAACCTACTCTGCTAATGCTGTCACCATATAATTCTGTAGATGGCTGAGCAGTCAGTATGCATTATTCTGTACATGGAAAAAGGAAGCACATATAAACATACCCAGAGTAACCATACAATATATAAGAGATATACCAGAGGTGTTTTATATTATTATACTGTATGTACACACTAAGGACCTGCTCCAGACCCCCGCATGTACGGAAAAGATATGGGGATCTGGAGCAGGTCCTTAGTGTGTACATATCACATGGTTGCCGACTTTAGTCAGCTTCCCTCCGGGAGATCCCGGAGAGAAGCGTGCGACGCATGGAGGGGGCGGGGCTTAATGTTGCGATTTATGCAAATCGCGTCATTAGGCTCCACCCCTGGCTCATACTGGCCCGTTTTGACTTGAAATAGGGGTCGGGACGGGGCTTGATGCCGCAAATTGCGTCATCAAGTCCCTTCCTGTGCCTAGCAACACTAGTATATAGGGGTGGGGGGCTTGATGGCATCATCAGGTCTTGCCTATCCATAGTAACTATAGAGTAGTATACTAGGCAGGGGGTAGATTTGCTGGCTCTCCCGGGATACCGGGAGTACTGCCCGAATTTCGGGAGTCTCCCGGACATTCCGGGAGAGTCGGCAACCATGACATATCACAAAAAATGCACGGAAGAGGGTAGTGAACTCCCCCTGCTACGCCTCTCTCTCTTGCAGAGATTGTGTGATTTGCGCTACCAAGTAAGTCAAAACGAGTGGATTAGCGGCCAATCCGACTGCTGATTCGCTTATAGGTGCCTAATCCCACCCACACTGTAAAATTCTAATGCTTCTCCTGCCCACCTTGGCGGACGGAGGGGGAGAATCGCCCCTTCCTTTGCAATTACATAAAAGGCACGTAACATCTGGTTTGACGTTCAAAAGTCTGGATCCAGTCCTAAGTTATTTAAATGATATAATATAGCCATCCAAGTTACACAAAGTATGTGCATGTTTTATTATACCTGTATTTTGTCAGTACTGTATACCCTTGTGCAATAGTGCATTGTATCCTCTGCAGCCATCAATAAAATTACTATTAATCTTTTCTAACTATACTTTACTATGAAGAAGTGCATTTGCTAAGCTGACAAGTCACATTAATCTTCCCTTTCACTTGTACATTAAATATAAATTTACTTAACTATAGTATAAACACTAGGGGCCAGATTTACTAAGCTGCGGGAAAGGAACAGTGGAGATGTTGCCCATAGCAACCAATCAGATTCTAGCTGTCATTTTCTAGTATGTAATAAGTGAGAGCTAGAATCTGATTGGTTGGTATGGGCAACCTCCCCACTTTTCCTTTCCCGCAGCATAGTAAATTTGGCCCTAAATATTGTTTTCATTTTATAGGGTTCATATCTGCCTGCACATTGCTTTTAAAGTAAGTAATACACCTAGGGATCACATGACATAAGAACTTTGGGCCTGATCCAGAACAACGCATCGGAGCGAATTTACGCGTGGCGGAGACGTAAAATCACCTATTACTGTGCATGCGCACCATAGAAAATACGCTCATTAGCGTAGCGTAATTGTGAACGTATGGTGCATTCACGTATTTGTCACGTAAATACTTACGTGTGGGCGTGCCAATTTTACATGAGTCAACAATACGTTCGATTTACGTGAAGTAGGTGGAGGTTTGTATGTAAAGTGTACAGTATGGGCGTGCTAAGCGGCGTACGTTCACGTAGTCTATACGTCCGTTAGCGGACGAACGCTGTTACGCGAAAAGAAGTTAAGGTAGGGTTTGGAAAGCGGAACTCGGTGAATTACGTACATTCAAGTGGTTTGCATAGGGGAGTGTATAGAACATACGCGTGCGAAAATACGTTACGCGCGGAAACGTATTGCACACGTAGTTCTGGATCTACCCCTTTATAGGTAAGAAAGCTGAATTGTGTACTATATTAAAAAGAGTTTAATACATGTAAAATTTATTCTGATTATGTATCTATATCAGTTTCAAGTATTTGCATCATAACCAAATAATATATCTGTGGAATGAAGTTTGTGTAATACTGATTTAAGGAAACAACACAGTTGCATCTGATTGTCAGAAGTGCCCAAGTTTTAAGAACTAAAAAATAAAAGAATTCAAACACACCCAATAACCTTTTATTTTTTGCTTTGTGCATTATTTTAATGAGCTCTTTATATGTATATTGGTGTGTTAATATACCGTATGACCACTATTGTTTCTCCTGTTACTGCCCACTCACTGCTGGAGAAAGGTGAGTAGGAGTATTAGACAGATGGTTCTTGAGTACTGTCAGAGGTCACGTCAATCAGGTTCCACTCCAGGTCTGCACACTGTATGTTTCATTATGGATAATCCATTGTCCTTTCTGTTTTAATTGCTCTTAGAAGAGAATATGGGATCGGTCTCAGTATTGATTATGCTTTTAACACATGTGCTTTGTAATCTAATCAAATATTCAGTAAATATTATTGTAAACTATAAAACAAGGGTGAACACTGAAAAGAATTACAGAAGCATAAATGCGTGGTAGGGAATATAGACTGTAAACACCAAGGTCACACACACTAATGATTTATTATTGACATTTTATATCATCTTATTTACTGTATACCACAAAAAGTCCATAACCCCTGAATAGAGAACAGACATTAGAATAGGGAAAATTAGCACACATTGATGGTGAAATAGATTAATTTGGAGAAGTAAATCTGGAAAAGCTATCAGGTTTAGAGAAGGGATGTTCACTAACCCCGTGGTCGTATTTTTTTTGCAAAATTTGCTACAAAATTGTAAAATCACATTATTTTTTTCTTCCTACATAATTATTAACCTCAAAAACAATAATTTCCAGTAATTTCCAGTAAATTTTGACTACCTCACAAGTCACCATATTCTTTTCATCCAGTTTAGGCCAAAGGTTGCAGCTGGCTGGTTACTGAATCTACAAGAAGTAGTACATAGGCTATAGGAATAGGGTCCACAGGCTACCAGAAGGGATTTAAAGGCTGTAAGAACTTGTATGTATGTGTATATATATATATATATATATATATATATAAGTGTGTGTGTCTGTATGTATGTATGTATGTATGTATGTATGTATGTATATGTGGGTGTATGTATATATGAAAGTGTATGTATGTATGTATGTATGTATATGTGTATATGTGGGTGTATGTATATATGAAAGTGTATGTATGTATGTATGTATGTATATGTGTATATGTGGGTGTATGTATATATGAAAGTGTATGTATGTATGTATGTATGTATATGTGTATATGTGGGTGTATGTATATATGAAAGTGTATGTATGTATGTATGTATGTATATGTGTATATGTGGGTGTATGTATATATGAAAGTGTATGTATGTATGTATGTATGTATATGTGTATATGTGGGTGTATGTATATATGAAAGTGTATGTATGTATGTATGTATGTATATGTGTATATGTGGGTGTATGTATATATGAAAGTGTATGTATGTATGTATGTATGTATATGTGTATATGTGGGTGTATGTATATATGAAAGTGTATGTATGTATGTATGTATGTATATGTGTATATGTGGGTGTATGTATATATGAAAGTGTATGTATGTATGTATGTATGTATATGTGTATATGTGGGTGTATGTATATATGAAAGTGTATGTATGTATGTATGTATGTATATGTGTATATGTGGGTGTATGTATATATGAAAGTGTATGTATGTATGTATGTATGTATATGTGTATATGTGGGTGTATGTATATATGAAAGTGTATGTATGTATGTATGTATGTATATGTGTATATGTGGGTGTATGTATATATGAAAGTGTATGTATGTATGTATGTATGTATATGTGTATATGTGGGTGTATGTATATATGAAAGTGTATGTATGTATACACACAGGGCAGGGATGGACAGCATAGTACATAATAAAATACAGTACTGACACACACACAGGGCAGGGATGGACAGCATAGTACATAATAAAATACAGTACAGACACACAGGGCAGGGATGGACAGCATAGTACATAATAAAATACAGTACTGACACACAGGGCAGGGATGGACAGTATAGTACATAATAAAATACAATATAAGTATAAAATATATTCTACTGCTTTTAAAAATAACAAAGATCACACACAAATAATCCAAACTGCAGAGGGAAATAAATATTCTTTATGTGATGAGGCAAAGGGTATTAATTTAGACAAATGGTTTAGGTTATTTTCCTTTCTATGAATACAAGAGAAAAAGGAGAGGAGGGATAGCCACACAGACAGTGTTTAGGGAAATCAGCCCTTATATGACGTGTAGGTGCCACTAATAGTGGTCTGAGGTAACTACAGAAACAAAGGCATTTCTCCAGGGAAGGAGAAGAAAATTAGCCCACTTTTTAAGTGCACACCATAACAATTTAACACAGACAGTCAGTAAATTCAGAAGGCTTACCAAAAGACAAGAACTGTTAAAACTTAACATTTAATTCATCAATTAAAAAGAACAAAAAGGCAAAATAATTAAAAATGTATTAATATAATGCTGCTTCCTATAATTCAAATATAAATCTATGGTTCAAACAGATATCTGCAAATGGGTTACATAAGTATGCATGTAACCAGGCATAAGGTGAGGTCAGTTAGGGTAAATAAGAATTACAGTTTGAAACATAATAATATTCAGCACCGTTGTACCTCCCTAATTTAATCAGTTATGAATAATGTACCTCAACCAGTTATCTTATTTACCCTAATTGACCTCACCTAATGCCTGGTTACATACATACTTATGTAACTCTTTAGCAGATATCTATTTGAACCATAGCTTTATATTTGAATTAAAGGAAGCAGCATTATATTAATACATTTTTTCATATTTTACCATTTTGTTATTTTTAATTGATGAATTAAATGTTGGAGTTAATAATAAGCTATAATATGAGGAGGGGAAACAAGGGAGGGAGACTGTCTGCACACTTTGTCAAATGGCGCCGGATCTCCCAGAAAATGTCCTCTTTAATAATCACGTGAGATCCGAGGATATGCCGATGGCGGTTTGCATCATTGTCGCGTCCGGCAGAGTGGGATACTACGCGGATACTGAAAGTTTGGGCACACTTGTTTTTATAAAAACCTACCCTGCACATCTCTAGTTTAGAGGCACTCCATACCAGGGGTCTGAAATTGCGCAAGGTTGAGGGGAGTGGACGCCCCTGTAACTCCACTCTATCAGTAGTTATTCTGGATACATACGTGTCCAGAACTCAACCTTAACTTTTACACATTGATCTGTGTCCGTACCGACGCGGATCAATGAGCATCTCGGCTTCCCCGACCCTTCATTTAATATGGAATGCGTACCTGAAGGGTTGGCCCCTTCATCGTACCTTCTGACGTAAGAAACTTAGTTCCGTATGTCTGAATGTATGCTTGAGTAACATCTGGTGTGCACATGCACCCCTCTTGTTAGGGGATTTACGCAAATGATGTCCATAAGTCCCCTGACGTTAATAGTTCTCGATTAGGTCCACTAGTTATAAGAGGACAAGCCTGGTCTCTCTGTAACGGGATGCAGTTGCCGCTGCAAAAATGCTGTTTCCGAAATAGAGACAGCCGAAAGCTAATTTTCGGCTGTCACTATTTTTAAAATAGCGGTATTTTGAAAAAACAAATTATAAATGGGTAAGTATTCCGATTGGTATACTTATCCATTAATTAATTCATTCAGAAACTGACCCTGCGCACCGCCGCAGACCCACCACACCGACTAGACAGGTGAATAGGACTCTATGGGGAGTTTTAGGGTTAGACTGCAGGGAAAGGAGTCTTAGGGTTAGGCTGTGGGTTGGGGACACTTAGGGTCAGGTTGTTGGGAGGGGACACTTAGGGTCAGGCTGTGGGTAGGGGAGTGTTAGGGTCAGGCTGGGTTTGGGTAATGGAAGGGGAGGGTTAGGGTAAGGATTAGAATAAGAGTCACACTTGCTCATAAGTGGGGAAAACCTCTCTCACTCTACAATTTACATGCTTCCCCCTGAACCCTGACAATCTTGTTGGGCGGAGGGGAAGTCCAGCCACTTCCAACTTAAATGCCATCATACGGAACAAAGTGCCATACGTTTGTAACACTAACTAACATCTGGAGGGCACATACCTTTCGTGTGTAGGTGGGCTCTCGGCCATAGTTCTGGATCCGGCCCTAGGGTAGGATAAATACTCACCATTCGGCCGAATCTTGACCTACGGGTGCCTTAAGTCTGCCCGAGGTCAGTACGGCCGTCATCGTAGCGGGGTGTGCGCTTCCAGTCCACTCTGCGTGTCCAGATTACTATCCTAACATTTACGATTAAGTATGCGGCCTTATAGCCACATACCTGATCGTTACAGGGCTTCCCCGCCCCATCATTAGCATGTCTATCTCCGCCTTCACGGCGGAGATATGACATGCGTAATGGGGGGGAAAGCCACCTTTTCGTAAGAGCCGGCGTATGTAACGTTAGTTACATATGCCGACTCTTACGGTGTCATAAGAAGGTTGTGCGCATACGCACTGTACGTAATTCCCCTGTCGACCGTTGCCCAGGATCTGGGCCATTGTGAGTGCACATATTCAAATAGAGATTTGGGATTCATTATTGGGAGGTGCCCTGACAAGTGAATGCAGGGGGCACAGCTGCTATGTGACTTGATGGTCACACTACAGAAAGGGGCCTGGCGATGGGCTGCTTCTGCACACACACATTATTGTATATGTGCAAAAGAGACCCATTCACTGCACCTTGACAACACAGCAGAGACCAGAATGTAGGGGGATTTTAAAGATATATCTGGGCCCTCTCTCCAAAAATGTCATCAGCTCCTGGCGGCAAATCATGTGTGGCGTGTTTACTGTATTGCTATCGTGCCACAATATATATACAAAATATACAAAATTATATTTGAAAACCATTTTTGCTAAAAACGTTTGCTACGGGCTGGGCCAGATTGATACCAGTTAACTGGGCACAAAATCACACCACATATTTAGGTGTTGACCTACAAAAAAATCAAGTTAAATATATCAACTTAACAATGGGGAGCTTATCAGGGGTGTCAAGGCAGAGATGAGGGCTAGAAAAATCTAGCTCTTCAAACGGCAGAATGAACCTAATTAAAATGGTTTCTTT
>WWET01001088.1:160240-174294 GCA_011038615.1 Limnodynastes dumerilii | reverse complement strand
CCAGCGTCCGTGCGAATTTTCGTACCGATACGCTGGTCGTACTGGGCTTAGCACGCCCATACTGTACAATTTAAATGGCTATCCCCGCCTCTGTGTAGTAACTCGAGCGTCCGGACTATCGTCGTACAAAACGCACGCCCCTTGTGCGAAAAATACGCTCAAAATACGCTCGCTGTACGCTCATGTCCTTCGGACGACCGGAAGTTGTCATACTGCACATGCGCAGTGCATTTTTTCTCCCGGTTTTATGCTCCCGACCGGCGTACGATCGCTCGCGGGCGTAGTACTATTACTCTTCAGCAAATATTACTAAGTACTAATACTCTCTATCAAATATTACTGAGTACTATTACTCTCTAACAAATATTACTAAGTACTGTTACTCTCTAACAAATATTACTAAGTAGCCTTACTCTATAGCAAATATTACTAAGTACTATTACTCTCCAGCAAATATTGCTAAGTACTTTTATTCGCCATCAAATATTAGTAATATTCCAGCAATGTTGTACAGTTGCCCAGTTTCCTCCATTGAACTTCTGGTGGTTGATTGTTCTCCTTTTGTAAACTGCTTTTGTTTAGTTTTTTTTATGGATATTAGTTAACTATAACTGCACCCTGTAAATTGCCATTCAAAGCTGCCTATCGCCTTAGTACCTGAGCCTCGGGAGAAATAGAGTTAACCATTAACTACAGAATTGTTGTTTTGGTAAATAATTTCTTTTCTGCACTTCATTTTAGCAAATCATTAACCTGATATAGGTTATAGGCAGTATTGTAAAATGGATTTATTTACCAGAACAGAACACACATAAAGATGCAGCTGCCTCTGGCGAAGTGTAATTTGCCCAGTAGAAATACCTAACATGATGTAACGTTCCAGTAGTAATCTGTATCAGCGTGTAATTGGCTGACCTGCCCCACCTGACTGATCAGGCAGACATGCACAGTGTCTCTCTGGGCTGGATCCAGAGGTGAGTGTATACCAGTTGAAGTGATGATTCTCTGCCTTAAGAGCACACAGGGCTGGATCCAGACTTAAGAAGGAGCTTGAAATGAAGAGAGAAAAAGAAACAAGGCCCCATAGGGCTGCAGTGACATAAACGGTAGGCAGGGGAGCAGCAGATACCAGCCAGCATAGGGTTAATTAGGGGTGGATTTAGGAGTATGAGGTCAGGGATAGGTTAGGCAGGGGCTGGTGGTTAGCAAGTTGGGGGGGTGGGTTTTAGTGGGTCTTATAAAGGTGGGTGGGCAGGATTATCTCCCTCTTTATGCAGGTTCTCCCTCCCTCCCATATTTTTAGTTAAGTTTCCTTGTATTATGTGTGTTAACTTTTTCCTTTCAGACGTGCATGGTGCAGCGGTAGCAGTGGGGGGTCAGCAGTTAAGTGAGGGTATTTGGCGCATGGGGGATGTTTGGAGGGAGGATGGGGGGACCGGTCTGGCAATAAACACAGCCTGGGAGCGTTGCGAGGACACAGTTTCCGTTCTGGTGGGTCCTATTAGGATCTGCCATCTTCCAGGTGCTGGGGTGGCAGTGCGATCGGGTAAGATGTTAGTGTTCTTGCTGGAAGGCAGGTCTCGAGGGGGCGCCTTTGGTCAATAGACCTTTTCATCCTTGTGAGAGGTATTGTTTGATGGTTGGGGGGAGTTAGGCTGAACCCCCCATCTGCTATTGGGCCACCTATCGCCACTTTCTATCGATTTGATAGATGATTTAATTCACAATTTCAATTGGCCCTAATTAATAAAACCATGTACCCATTTTAACCGCAGCTTTGGTGTCCGTGTATTTATTTATGGGTGTAAATATGAATGGTATGTGATGATCTCTCTGCCGTTTACCGTTTATAGTGTTTGCAATGGATGAAATTTGACTCCCCCTGAAATCAACATGGTTTTGCCCAGGAGTAACTTTCCTCTCTTATATTCAGTCTTTGAATCAGGTCTATAGTATCTAGGTCCAAATGTATACAATAGAGTTAATTGGAATTGGAAAAAAAATTATTGCTTGGTTCAGTTGATAGTTGAGGTCCCAACTCATAATAAGAATCTATATTGCCGCATTTAAACATAAACAAATACAGCAGCTCTGAGAGATAATGTACCTGTCAAGGATTTACACTTGCTGAATATGCCTAAAGGAACATTTTAATACTTTTATATTTAGTCTTTTAATCTCATTGGGACATAGAGAACTGAAGTTAAAGGAAGTATGTGCATTAGTTTTATTTTTACTTGCCACATATCATGATTAAAATAACTGTCACAGTTTCAACAAGGGAGCACTGGCATCCTCCCTCCAGTAAGGAGGGGATTGTTTGCTTCAGACAAGCTCTCTTTCTGATAAGCTTTGGTACTGTCTAATCAAAGAAGAGCACTTGAGACTTGTTGGAAAAGAAGTCAGACGAGTCAGCCTGAGGCATTTGTAAGGACATATTATCTATGTTGCTTTTGGCAAGTTAAATGAAAGGACACTATGTTACATCCATAAGAATGTCTTTTTAATAAATTGCTATTTCATCTTTTGGAGACAGCTATTTTCCTGTACTCTCTTTAGTTGTCAAGGCTTGTGATGGAGCTTCAGTTATTCCGATCAATTGTAGTGACCGTCTATTATTTTACATTTTTTTCCAATATATTGTTTTCTTTCTTAATGTTGTTGAGTAAAAATATTGAAACAATCACGTAACTTATAAAATTTACCTCATTTTTGTATAAATAAATAGTAATTTTAGATAATTGTCAGTTAATGGTATTTTTCCCTCAGATGGATTTCTATAGTAAAAATGAATAAAAGAAAATCACTCAAGCTATACTATTTTCATGAGATTAGTTCTCTTGTTACTATGTGACAGACGCCCTGGTGTTTACAGTTGGAATAGAATTGAAACTTTTGGTTCAGCTAGTTTACTATTTAAATTGGGCCCGATTCAGGCCAGGGTGGGGGGGGCCTGTCATCTGCATGGAAGAGGGTAGTGAACTCTCCCTGTCACTCCCCTCTCTCATGCAGAGATTGTGTAACTTGTGCAGCCATAGGGCTTGCAGCCTTAAGTCACATGAGCAGATCAGAAGTCTGTCCGACCGCTGATCCACTGATAAATACCTAATCCCACCCCCACTGTGTAATTTAAATGCTTCCCCCACCAACCTTGGCAGGCAGAAGGGAAGCACAGCCCCTTTCCTCATAATTCCTATCGTACGGAATTAGGTGTTACGCATGTAAAATTCCCCTCAAAACACCCCACTTACGCAAATTTTGTGTGCGTAAATGGGGAACGTTCATTAGTCTGGATCCGGTCCTTAGCCTATAGTGGATAATACAGGATTAATGAATGCATTTTCACCAATGCCTATGTGGTACTGAATGTCTCAGTACACACAACCAATTTGTAGTGAATAAAAAAAACAAGTTATAAAGAACCTAAATAATCCAAGACATATGTCATGATTTCATTGGCAGTGATCTGAGTGCACTTTGACCCCACTCTACTGCCTCACAGAGCTACATTCCCACAAGAGCAGGGAACTGCAGGTCACTACTTACAGAGCTGAGAATCAAATCAAGATGTAAGTTTTGATTTATTTGAGATTGTTTGCAGTCATTATGAAGTACACCAGTTCTGAGCATATATAACCACAGGCTTCAGCTAAACCAAAGGAAAAGAAAACAGCAAACAAAATTGCTTGGCTGGTATGTAGACTACTAATTTAAAACTAAAAAAGAAAGGCTTCAACATTCCTCAGTCAGTGGTAATAACAGCCAGACCATTGTCAGAAAGGAGAGGGCCCCCTGCAATGTGCTGACACACGGTTTAGGCTTAAGCTGTGAGAGTGGTTTGCAAGATCTAAGAATACAAGTTGTCGAAAACCAAATGTGACATTCAAAAAAAAAAGATGTTGGCAGCATCTTTCATCCATCACGGGCTGGAGTCATGCCTGATTTATAATACAGGGATTTAAACCTTCCATCCTTGTGGAGAACACACAGAAAAGTTCTCCACTTTGGCTTCATGAGAGTGTCACTCATGATATAGACTTAATACACTGTGGGACCTGTGCAAAGTTCAGTGCATTCATATTCAGTTCATGCCACTCAGAGTCTGCCAGCCATGAGATGAGGGTTTCAAAAAGCATATTCTTGACAGCCAATATTGGACTTTCACACGCGTCTAACCTTCACCACTAGGAATAACTTAAACTCATAAAGCAACCCACAGGGGCCAGTATGTCAGATAAAGATGCTGATATCCCATCACTCTTCCCCTGAAGCTTGGGTTCCATTCCAGTGACACAGCGATACTCACGCCTTATGCAAACTACAACCAGGGGTCGAAGTGGAAATTTAGAAGATATGGTATGGACATTTAAACGTGGAATTACAGAGGCAGAAAATAATAGAAGTCAATGGAGAATTATAGCTTTCCAATTAAACCACTGTATACCACCCCACTTCCATTTCTGAGTACAACTGAAAGTCATAGAACAGCCACCATAACTGTTCTTAGCTGTAGCTTACTATCCTTCTCTAGCCTTCGAAGTTTGAGACACATTAAGTTTGTGTGCATGCCTTTATATATATGTATATATTCATTATCTCCTGTAATAAATGTAATAAGTAGATGTAGAGATAGAGGTATTAAGACCTGTTTAGTGTGGAGCATATGTCTGTCAATGTGTTATATTTTGTTATTCTTCGCATCACACGAATGCACAATCTAGGTGTTGAGATTGAAGGGATAGTTCAGGGCTTCCCATTGGCTAAGTACTTTATGGGCATGTTTACTCAATGCACACTCACATAATAGATGACAAGAAGCATTTGAGTCAGCTTTATGTGTATTGATTTACACTTGCTAGGCTCTTGGCATAAGTACTTATAAAGACCCTTAAAAAAAATTGCGTATTGCTCATATTCCTAACTTAAGGATAGACCTATACCTATAAAAATACATTCATATTATCTCAATACAACTGAGCACAAGATAATATTAACGTTTTATCAAAGGTAGCCGCTTCAGTGACACCCAGGACACCTCTATAACTTAATCATAAGGCACATGAAGTCCCTGAATACTTTTTATGTTACACAGAATTCTACACTTCCAAAATAATCGTCTCTCTGAGCTAGAAATAGAATGGATCAAATAGATGGGGTAGGTCTTTGAGAGTCCTTTTAAAATGTTGCTATGAGACACCCACAATATTGTTTACAATCTTGGCAAAATAATGAGTATTTATTTTAACAATCCAGTAAATGCATTACCTCTATGTTATTCATATTGTATATATTTTCTCTATATATTTCTGTATAGTTACCATGGTAAAGATCTGTGGCACTAGGGACCAAAAAAGAAGAAAACATATAAACTTACACCTGGGCAAAGCCATGTTGAATTGCAGGGGATACAAATGTCATCTGTTGCTAACAGTATTACAGTAGAGAACTGATGTCACCCATCCTAAGTTTTAATAAGTTTAAGGATTTAAGGATAACATTAATTTGACTCACCCTGAAATTCAACAGGTGTAAGTTTCTACTTTGCTGTTTAGCTTTTATTTTCAAACTTTGGATCTTAGCTTACCAACATTACTAAGTACATTGCTGATACATTTAACTTTGGGTTGGGAAACTGTTTTAGGTAAAACCATTTAACAAGTTTTAGGAAATTGTTGGATACTTACAAAATATTACATGTTTAGAAAGATCTCTAAAATTCGACAGGTATATTTTGCATCAGCTTTAGCAAACGAATGTAAATAATATTTGCCCTAGATAATATATTCCACCTAATTATTTCCAATGGAAATATGCGTTGCTCAGTTGTGCCAAATATAGTGTCCCTGGATGGTTGTTTTAAATATACCTGTAACTGGGCCTGATCCAGACTTAAGGTCATTTTACATACACAAGTTTACCTAAGTTATGCACTACTTAAAAATGCAAAATGCACTCCCCCTGGCACTTCCCTCTCACTTAGCTGATTTATGTGTTCAGAACCTTGCCTTAACTTTTCCTTTTCCAATGTGTATAATCGGCTTGCATAGGGATATCACTCCCTATTGTACTTAGTTACGTACAAGATACGTATGATCAGAGTTATAATGCGCAACATCTGCCACGTGCATGCGCAGAGCATACCCACCTGATTTACGCATACAGAATGCATAAATTAGCTGTCATTATTAAGTCTGGATCAGGCTCATTGTGCTGATATAACCTCTTTCTCAGCAGTAACATTAGTAATATGAGATCATACAGTACTGATGTCTATTTTTTCTTTTTTATTGAAGCACTGGTGTATTTTATTTTATATGCATACAATACTGCTGTCCACTACTGGATTCTAAAAAAATTCTCAATTTAAAGTGCATAATTCGCTGTGTCAGACCTGCATTGGGTGCAATATAATTTTCGTGTCCTGAGTTTATATTTAATAATTTTGGAAGACAAAAAAATAAATAATACAGTGCTTTCATTTTATTATTTATATGCTGATGTTAAAAAACAAATAGAACGGCACAAAATTAATTAATAAAAACAGTTTATTAAGAAGATTTAAAATATTTACTCAGTGTATTTAACACTGTGAGATTATGAATGAAAACATTCATACTAACACCTGCATTTAAGTGAGTTCACCAATAAGTCGTGGCACAGAACATTCCCAAATTTCACTAATTTCAAAGATTATCTTCCACACACGGGAGGAATGTATTTTGGATTTGAGCGGATAGAAAGAAATTTACCACCAGTTATTAGGTTAACTCCAAAACATGATGGTAGTTTAATAAGTGAACCTTTATGTGTGTGTGTGTGCGTGTGTGTATGTGTGTGTATGTGTGTGTATGTGTTGGGGAACTTAGAATGTAGCTGCAATGGGGCAGAGACAGATGTGAATTTTATAAAATCTCTGTAAAGTGCTACATAATCTGATGCTGCTATATAAAAAAAAAAAAAAAATACCGTTTAAAACGAGCGAAGAAATAAAAAATACATTTACGGAATGTAACTTTGTAGCTCAGAGAAGTCATCGACCAAAGAATTTCATTTTAATTGGTGGTAAGTTTGAAATGCTGTTTGGCTTATCACACAGTTTTCAACTATAGTCATTGTACAGTCATTAAGTTGTTCCCTGTATGCAACCAATTCATCATTTAAAACAAGCTAGACAAATTAAGCTAAAGAAAAAAGTCTGTGACCATGTCTTTAGTGACAGTTATTTTATGAAAAACAACAAATTAAGGAAAAGGTCATTGGTTCTAACAATCATGTGGATATAATGGGACAGGTACACAGTAATTATGGTTGTCTAAGTCCACAAGCCAATAAAATATCAGGGTCTGGAATATGTACTAAATCCAGCTCTGGAATATTGTTTAGTGTCAGATGGGCACATGCAGAAGGCACAATTAAGAAGGCTCAAATTTGAGGAAAAAACTATGTTTTGTGCATTTCAAATCTACTGAAATAAAGTTTAATTTTTTTGTATTAAGCATGTTATTGAGGCTTACCTAGACTTAGAAATTAGTTTCCAGTCAAAGCTAAAAATTAGCAACAAGTTTATATTATAAAATTAATAAATAACCTCAAGATGCAGTTTGACTAATGTGTTTCACTTGCTAAATATTTCTGCCTTTAAAACAAACTAAAATTGCCCTGACATTTGCTGTCAGCCAATCACATTTTCCAATACTGGTGGCAGCAAAATGTCAGGGAAACTTTATTTTGTTTTAAATCAGAAAACTCTAGTTTTTCCATTCCAAATGAATATGCCCCTTATTTGTGCAGATTGAGAAGTTAAATTGGCACCCAGGACAGACCAGGAACATAAAAAAAATCTATTTCATTTCTAAATGTGGACATTGCCTTATGATTTGACTTTTATCTTTTAAATATGTCTTAAACTACTTGACCACAGACAATCCCATTACATAAAGAAATTATTAATTTTTGTGATTAACTACTCTTTTTCTGGAACACTATCTTATATAAATCATACAGTACATTATACAACAAAACTGTGCTACCTGTGCTTTGTAACAGTCTCGTTAAATCAGGAGATTTATTTAACACTTGAACTGGATATTGACTGTCATGTGACCTTAGGTACAAAAAAACTGCATACGGATTCAGAGTCATTTTAGGTTCACATCTCGATTTTTAAAGGACCCATTATTAGCAGGAGTGGTTGCAGAATGCATTCTTTTTTTCAATCTGGATCAAATCCTCTGTACATAAATGGCGCACAATTTTAGGCCAATCACTGTAAAAGGGTGTGAGTGTATTCATGCATTGTTAAGAAAAATTTTTTATCAGACTACAAATATGTTTAAAAACAGCTATATTCTAAGCAACATAAAGTGAAACATTTGTGAGTGTAAAAATAAAAAGAAACAGCCCAGAACAAAATATATTATCATCATAAAAGACATTATTTCTAGTCACAGCACAGATTTTATTGCCATTATGCAAGATCCTGCACAAAATGCCAATATAACTAATGTTCTATAACGTTTAGCTTCATCAACTTGATCAGGTCAAAAGAAGGATAAGGGAAAAACAGTTCAAACATCTAAAACCTAAAATAATATTCGTGCTGCTCAATAGTGCATATGATGAAGGCTGATATTACCATTTATTACTGATATGAATTAAAGGCTTCTGTCGATTTACACCAACTTGCATCTGAAAAACACATCACACATTATATAAAGGCTTATATATAACAGAGATTTCCAGTTTAAAAAGCAGGCGTGTCTAGGTGTCATTTAGGTTGACAGTGACAAATATTTTCATTTCAGGCTCTATTCATTGATGATGACATGTTTATATAAATTACCTGGTTATACAAAGTATCTCAGTTATACTCTCACAGCAGTTGAGAGGGAAAGTGTCTCTCATTTATATGTTGTAATAGTCAAGTGCTCCCTGTGCTCTTACTGAAATATAAGTACTAAAAACCATTTATCTAGCCATCTTGATATGTATCTATATGACAAAGTGGACATATAAAAAATAAATGAAATCACCATCAATAAAACACTCACTAACCAACATGAAGTAGAAATGGATGGCTTGTTGAAGTGTCTGGCAAATGTACAGTATGAGTCTGTGTAGTGCCTGCCATGTTTGTGTATATGGTAAGGAAATAATATCTTATGTTTAGTAGCTTCACATTAACCATAGTGTATATTTTACGGTGATATATTATTTATGTACTGTATGTCCTGCACAAACTGAATAAGATGACTTTTCCATTGTCTCTCTTAGAGTCAAAGCATAAAAAATTCATCAGAAAGTTTTAGGATCTTTTGTACACCAGAAGCATTTTAATCAGATACATAAGGAGACGTGGAGATGTGTATAAAATCACACTGAAATTCAGTAATATATCTAATTCCTTGCTCATGTCTATATATTGTGTGTAGGATATATACAGTAACCCATTCCCAACTAAATGAGCGTGGGTCCCCGGTAAGAACGGCCCTATTTCGAATCGAAAGGTAAGTGTTGAAAGTAACCCCAACACTTCCCTTAATTCTGTCCCTAACCCTCCCCTTCTATGACCCTAACGCTAACCCTCCCTTCACTGCAGCCTGACCCTAACCCTCCCTCATCTGCAGCCTGACCCTAACACTCAATTCCCTGCAGCCTGATCCGAACTCACTATTTCCTGTAGCCTGACCCTAACAGTTTTACACTAGAGGTACTAGGTTACTCACCTTTCCTGTGGTCCGATGAAGCGTCGAGTCCTGTGGTAGCGGCGGCGGCATTTCCAAAAATGAATGGGTGAGTATGCTGATCGGCATACTCATCCATTCTGAAAAAAATTCTAAAATGGAGGGATATTTGAAAAAGGGACATTCGAAAAGGAACCTTCCTTCTATGTGGGGACTGCAACCGGAACTAAATAGTTGTTGCTACAGACAGCAATGTATAACTGTTGAATACAAATGGAGTTAAACAGAAATATTGTCCTGCAAAATGTTAATAACAAAGGACCTTGGATAACCAAATCTTTGATGCTACAATGTTAAATATTTAAAGTAGGAGGATTAATAACCCCCTGCTGTGTTATGATATTTTACTGTGTAAGAAGAGAATTAAGTGCTTTAGTAGTGGTGTTCTATGTTTCTGGACTCCTAAAATGCATATCCTACCACTAGTACTGCTTACTAGTGTTTATTAGTCCGCCTCATCAGGAATGCAAGAAGCAATAAACCAATGTCCTGCTTTCAAGAATTGTGTGTGCTTAATCCTATAACCAACAAATAAGAACTAAACTCTAATATTTTCTAGATAATAGTTTTGATAGATATTGTATAACATTTCACCTAGTTTTCTTTTTGTCCTTAATATTCCTTTTTCTTGAAATGTCAAAAACTAGGATATGCTCAATGACATCTCTTATGCTCCAATGAATGTGCAGGAGTCTCAGGATCACACTCAGTTAGGTCTTATGTCACTTGTATTCTGGAACAGAAAAACATAAGTCAGACATAAATAAGCCTTATCCCAATCCAGGGTCAGAAACACAGAGCAAAATCCAAGGTTGTGGTAATATTTCAATACAACACAACCTTCCCTAGTCCAATGTAGGCTGAGCTGTAACCCTGCCACCTTCCCCTTCCCCTACCAAAAGCCTGTAGCTAATGTCATCTTGTGCAACCCTAATTATGGCCCAGTTAGCTACTGACAATGAAGTAGTCGTCCTAAAAAGGATTTTGATATTAAGGAGTGGACGTGTCATTCATAGGACTATAACAGAATTGTATCAAAGATACATTCAAGCACGTTTACTAAGATGAGATATGTTCCATGTACTACATATTCCTGGGGATTAGGATGTAAGTGCTGCTTACAATGATTTACATCTTTGGAACAATTCACTTTTTTTAAAAAAAAAAGGTCAACAGACAATTTCAACACTTTAATGGCTGTACTGAAAACCACATTAACTTCAAACAGTGATATTAGATGGTCTCCTGAAAGAGAAGTTATTGATCCTACCATTTGTCAAGTTACCCAGTATGCTACATATTTTCATCTGTTGTTGCTGAGCACACAAATGGGAAACATTTTCACTTGCAGACACATGATAAGTTTATGGAATGACATTAGCATTTTCCGTTCCTTTAAAAATGGTGAAAGAATTCTATACTAGGATTTAGAAGCAATGGAACTGTAATATACTCAAATCATCAGTGTTGGATTCAGAGAGAAAAGTGGGACAATTCTCGTGCAGGTTTTAGCAAGGACTGATTTGAAGGAAAGCTGACAAAGTGGTTTGATAAAGCTCAGATGTGATCATCCAAACGGTTTAATCAACGTTCCACCATCCACCACTACTACAAATCAATTTTAATTGACCTCAAAGTATGTGGTCAGCGTAACATTTACATAAGAAAGACATTTTAACAAAAAAAATGTATTGAGATATAAACATAATGATATCCCAACTGCATCAGACTTTGGGCTAAATTTGCTACATAGCGAATAAAGAAAAGTAAAGATGTTCAGCCAGATCCATACCTACGTTCCCATTACATTTCAAAGCGTAGCGTATTTACTAGGCACTCCCTTCGCTCGTACGTACTTTTGCTGTTTTACGCTTGCCAAACCCTACCTTAACTTTTCAAAGCGTAACTACTGACGTACATAAAGGCTTCACATACGTAAGTGCCTAAGCCACGCCCATACTGTACGATTATAATGCTTTACCCCGCCTCCAAAGCGTAATTACGGGTGTCGAATGGATGTCACGCCCCTTCGATTGTAGTTGCGCTGTTGATACGATTCTTGTACGTACATTTAGAGTTACGTGGCATAACTTTGGCGCAGTACAAACAAAACAGCGTTTTTATGTCACTGGCTAGCGTAAATACGCTAATGTACTTAGGTCTGGATCTACCCCATTGTCCACAGCAACCAATTAGATTTTAGCGGACATTCTCTAGTATATAATAGTAAATTGACAGCGAAAATCTGATTGCTATGGGCTTCATCTCCACTTTTCCTTCTCTGCAGTTTAATTCCATATAATTTATGGGAAATCAAGTTCCCAAATATAGCATGGATCCAAACCATAATATTACTTTAGTAATAAAAAAAAAATATTTAGAGATTTTTGTCAAATAAACATAATATTGCAAAATCATAAAAACAATGCAATATCATGAATTCATTTTCAATTAATTATTAACAATGCATGCATGCGTGATATAATGTTCTCTGTACTTATATCTCTTATCTATCTTAAGTTCTGTATTACACAATATTTGTTTCCCATAAAGTTTCTTACAGTAAAAAGAGTTGAAAAAAATGTGTTCATATTTATTTTCAGCCAGTGTAATTGCAGTCTTCAGGAACTGAATACTGGGAGTCAAGTACTTTTGATGAACATATCAGACATATGAACGCACTTTTCACTTAACAAACATAATTTTAATTACTTCTGTGAACAGAATCCATGGTCAACATTAAAATTTCTTCAGTGTCTGCATCATTTTTCTAACCTGGTCACAACACTGCAAATCTCTCTTTTGTACACATATGCTTTTAAATTAAAAACTAGTTAAACTAGAGGCACCCCTTAAAACCTCCAAAATAGCATCTGTGCTTGTTTCATACATTTTTCAAACAGTTACACAAAATCATAGTTGAAGCAGAGTTAGGACCACCTCAGTGGAAAAGCCTTAAAAGTGGCAGGTGGCTTATCATATGTTTGCAAATCTGTGTAATAAATATTTCCACATCTTATTTTACTTAATAAATGGCAAGTTCGAAACTGGTTAACAACAAGAGACCGGAATTCCGGCGTAAGGCTAGCCCTTACAGTATAATTTAAATACCGCTAACCCTTGCAATCACTCCTGTCCCAATGTAGGACGTGTGTCAGTATGCAAATCTGTATGCAAGTTAAAATTTTAAGGTACAGATCCATACAGAACTTGTGAAGGGTGAGCATGCACAAAAAGTGGGCATTTTTTTTTATCTTAGCTATCAGAAAATGCCCCTTTTCGGAAGTTTGCAATTGTTCTAGTGCAGTATTGGCTAACCTGTGGCCCTCCAGGTGTTGTGAAACTTTGATTGCCAGCATGCTTTATCAGGTATCTGCTATACTTTTGCAGTTAAGGCATGCTGGGAGTCGTAGTTTCACAACACCTGGAGTGCCACAGGTTAGCCAACACTGTTCTAGTGTGCTGGTGTATTTTGCACTTTATTTTTACAGAGACTCTTTTGCAAATTAGTCTGTTTAGTGTTGCACAGGTGACTGCATCTAATCTAGTTACATACACCATTCGGCAAACTATAAATCCTTTGGCACCAATGGAGGGCGAAGCTGGTAATTCCAGCACATAACGTGAATAAATCTTAACCTTGTTGAGCCGATAGTAACGCTTATTCTGTCTAAGCTGGAGAATTATTATCAACGTAATTACTTTGTTGCCACTAACTTGCCTTGTGCCTCTTATCACAGTTTATACTTGGAATTTAAAGCTTTTTAGTCCACTTTGGATTGAATTTCATTACAATTTGCAAAAACACTTTCCCATTTTTTCAAGTGCTAACACTAATTTTTTTAATTGCTTTCCTAATAACAGGAGTGAGCTTTCAGATATCGTCTTTGTCTAGGTTATTGAATTTCACTAATTTTTAATTGTTAATTGTGTAAGGTATTTAAATAAATGTTGAATTTTATTTCTAAGCAAAGTGTTCTTCAATCTGACTTTTTGAGTGACTAGATCTTAGCGCTCACTAGTAACTTTTTGGTTTGGACTATTTATATTAACCTTAAAAGTAAAATTGAAATTTAACAAACCAACATTTTGTCTAACCAATCTAGTGTTTGCTCTCTTTGAATTATTTGCATGCCATCATTTCAGGATAATTGTTGATTGTTTTTTTTTAAAACTGTAGATTGGTACTTTTGAAATGTGTTACTTAATAATATTAATAATGTAATTTTACCTATAGATATCAGCTACAAGCAAACTAGAAATATTTTTTGCCCCTGTGGTGCATTTTAAACAATAGTTTTGTATATATAT
>WWET01001088.1:137750-148217 GCA_011038615.1 Limnodynastes dumerilii | reverse complement strand
TCTATAATTCACAATAATCCCACCAATTTTCTACTGTACAATTAATAGCTCCACCCACTAACTACTCTCTCTAAATTATAGCCACACCCACTATCTACTATACACTATACAACAGCAGCATTCACACACTACTCCAGCTTCACAATATCTCCACCCACAAACTAATTTATACTGTTAATTCCGCTTACACACATCTGTGGCAGTGATATGCAGCAGTTGTATATAGTTTAGGATAGAAATTAGCAAAGAACCCTTGTGTTTTTGGTTTTGGTTCTGGTTTTGGTTCAAAATCTTCATCGTATTTTGGTTCTGGTTTTGCCCTAATAACCCTCAAATGTGTTGGTTTTGGATTTGGATTTTTTGAATTGCTAAAAATAAAATAATAATGCTCCTACAGCATTATTAACATAAAAAAACATTAATTTCCAGTAATTCCTAGTAAAACTAGACCACCTCAAATCTCACAAGATTGAGGTTGGTTGGTACATGCTACCAAAAGTTGTCTAGTATCCCACTCATTCTCATGTATTGCTATTGCTATATAACATATGAAAGGACAATATCTATAGTCCCTTCCACATTGAAAACATATAAAATCTATAGTTTGCAAAATGTTTTAACAAACAATTGCATAAATAAATAGGAAAAAGTGTGAACAGGACTTGGTGCAGGGTGAGGAATATAGAAGCTGCTATTAACCAGTATATTCCTAGCACTTTTTGGCAGAGTAATGGTTAATGGCTCTTAGCACTTGTATGAGTATAACTTCATCACTATTGGTGGTCCATTGTGCAGAGGTACTATAGTTATCTCCAATATTATGTCTGCACACTGTACCACCTGCCACTCAAACAAGCGCTAAGAGCCATTAACACAGGAAAGTGGAGGTAAAACGAGACAAATCATGAAGTAGAACTCCGCTTTCAATAGCGTATTTACGCGTCCATACCTTCTATACTTTCCCCTTGGCACACCCCTTGAATGTACGTATTTTGTCCGAGATCCGCTTTCCAAACCCTACCTTAACTTTTGCCCACGTAACCGATGTCATCCGCTAAACATCACCTCTCAACTCTAATACTGTTTCCAACAGAGGAAATTTGACTCCCCTGAAATCAGCATGGTTTAACCCAGGTGTAACTTTCTTCCCTTATTTTCAAACTCTGAATCTGGTTCCATGTCTGCAATTGCATGTTTAAAAGTCTAGCTTTCTTTTTCTTATTTTACTCCTACACAATTGTTTCCTAAAGCTAATTTTCTAGGCAGTTCCATTATGTCAGTCACCCCTGTTTTTCTCTGTGAAAAAGTTCTGAGACTCAAGTTATCCCTCCTCCCCTTCCTCACCGGATAGGGCCATCATCGATATCAGTGGAGCATTCTTGTTCCATGCTACACAGTGAGACCTTGTTTGGGTTTTTAGTTTACCCCCAGGCATTTAACTTGTGTCTTGAAATTACCTGAAGCTGATGGTTTAAGATTTAGTAGCTAACTATATTTACATCTGATATATATATATATATATATATATATATATATATATATATATATATATATACTCATAAATGGGGGGTTTTTTTTTTTTTTTTTTTTTTTTATATTAATGTTGGGGGAATTTCTGTGCTACCAGAAACCCCCCATGGGTAGGCCACTGGGTCCCTGACAGTCAAGCTGTAATTTTTCTTACCTTGTGCCTAGCTACCTCCAGCAATGGCATGTGAGGACTGTTTCTTCCGCAGGACTGGAGCTGCTGTTTGGATTTTTTTTAAAAACCTTTGCTTCCAGTCCTCCTTTCCTGCGTTATAACTACAGTCCTCTTTCCTCCCCCTGCATGGCTCTGATCCTTTTTTCTCGCCCTGTATGCCTATAGTCCTCCTTTGTGCCCCTGTATGCCTATGGTCCTCAAAATTGTGCCTATGTATGTCTCCGATCCTCATCTGGACCCCTGTATGTCTCCAGTTCTTCTAATCTGGACCCCTGTATGTCTCCAGTTCTTCAAATTGTGCCCCTGTATGCCTCTAGTCCTCTAAATTGTGCCCAATTCTTTGCTTACATTGAATGAACTCCCTTTTCTCCCTCTATATCTATCCTATACAATTCCACAAATACACTTTCTCTTCTTTCCAAATTCCATAATTTTTTAATTAATAAGCTTTTCATAAGTAAATAATGGAATAAAATTACCTACTGGCACAATATATACAATCCCTCTGAATCGTGTGTAAATAATTTTGAGCCAACACCGAAAAAAATATTAAAATATTACTTTGTTTTTAATATATCAAATGATATTTAAAATGGATCATACAAACAAGAGGAGGGTTGGGTAAAAAATAAATGATAAACAAAAAGATAAATAATTAAAAAATATGAAATAATAAACAAAGGAGATGAAAAGGAATTCCAGAAGAGTTACAGTTAGAAACAGTATAAATATAGAGAGGAGAAGTGGACTAATAGAAACATATAAACAACACCAATAGTGATTAGAAATATGAAGAGTTATTGTTAGGTGGAGAAAAAAGTTAAAGTGGTAAAAAGAAAGTAGAAGTTAGAAAAAAGAACTCTCCTTGTCTGCACTTTTTTTCTAACATCTATTTTCTCTTCTCATATTAACCCCTTTCTCTGCATAACAATATTCTGGGGCTGCAGAATCCCATCTATACTAATCCCTAGGCTGCATCCTTCCCCTACTCTTTTCCATATCCATCTAACGTATTCTGTTCATTTTTACCACTTGGCTCAATAAAGTTGCAGTTGTTTTAAAAAAAGCCTTCACAAGCCTGCCTCTATGTTCAGCCCTCTGTGTATGGCTGATTACTGTCATGTGATACTTCCTGTCAGGAAGCAGGAAGCAGATTACTGTACAAGGCCTGAAAGATTGAAATTTTAGTGAAAATGGTTTGACTCGGAACCCCTAAATTCTGATCTGTCGGATTAACAACAATCCAAACCGATCATCTCTAGTTTAAGATAAATTAATCATGTAAATATACATTTTATCATATAACTCAGGGTTGCCGACATTTTAGAGCTTCCCTCCGGGAGAACCCAGAGGGAAGCCATACATTTCTGCAGAGGGCAGGGCTTAATGACGCGATTTATGCAAATTGTGTCATTAAGCCCTGCCCCTGTCAATCACTCCTGTATTCTCTAGCGTTTCAGGGGATGGACGGGGCTTGATGACATCGCACATAGTAACGGTAGGGATTACAGATGTCTGGTGGGGCTTGCGGGAGCTTTGCTGGCTCTCCTGGGATACCGGGAAAACTGCCCAAATTTCGGAAGTCGGCAACCCTGATATAACTGCAGACATTTTTTTTACGTTTTTCTTTTTCTTTCTTTCTTTCTTTCTTTCTTTCTTTCTTTCTTTCTTTCTTTCTTTCTTTCTTTTTCTTTCTTTCTTTCTTTCTTTCTTTCTTTCTTAAATAATAGGTTAATTATGTGTTAACAATGTGCGGGCAACAGGTGTATTTTGAAGCTGAAGAAGATTTGTACATACTTCTGGCATGTTTATCAATGAGGGTACATTACAGAGTACATACTCAGCTTTATCAAATTAAAATTTGCAGACGGGAAAAGGTGCTTGTACAGAAACCTACATTAGGATCTATTTTATAATATATACTTAAAAAGGATCATGTGAATTTACACTTCTGAAACAATTTATTAATAAAATATTTTTTTTGTTTTAAATGTACAGTAAAACTAAACCCAAGCGATGTTAAATTAATATAGCAGAATCGTAAATATTCACACAGCTTGTTACCTTTCTTCAGTTTCTGTATAATAACTAAAACAACAAGTAATTAAACCAGGCACCAACAAATCGGCAATGTTTATACTGGTGTCTTAATACTGGCCCCCCAAAAAATTGCTTCAAAAATATATATTCTGCAGAGCACCATAACTGAGAAAGCTTAGCTTCTAGGCACACCTTTGGAGTCGTGTTATTTTATGCTATTCATACCACTTCTGTTGTTTATATAAAACATTTTTTGTTTTCTTTTCCAAGAAGAATGCTGCCAGTCGCTAGGGGCAGGAGTGTTTATCAAGCCGTGTATCTTGAAGTCTGACATAAAATCTGTGGCCTTTAGTACAGCTGAAAAACATTCTGTCAACACCTTCCAGAGAGCAAACCCATGGTGTTGGCTGGGGACCAGGCAGCTTTTTTAGGATAGAGTGCAGGCAATGGATGAAAATTTGAGCCAGGGCCAAAAGCTACAAAAAGACATGCAAACCTTTTCCATCTACTCTGTTTAATTTCTAGAAAGCATCCAAACCACAAATCGGCTAGCCCTTATGTGAAAAGACCCCTCTTTCTCTGTTTTGGAAAAGTGCTTTTGACTGCAATCAGATGAATAAATCATTATATTAGACCTGAAAGCGTCTGTCAGTGGCATTTCCATTTCTGCAATATTAGTGCAATTGCTGATTATACTGCAGTACCTGTTATATAGGTACATGAGATTTTTTAGGAAATTGTTCCTATTTTACTGTAATTGTAACTGTATATGAGCAATGTTTTCAGTGAGGAGCACATACTAAGTAAACATATTTGCTGCATTTTAACAACTCCCCTCCAGGCAAGATAATGGGAAGTATCAATAAGCCAGGACAAGCATTAACCACAGCCTGGATCCAGAATTGTGTCGGTGGTTACGCACCATGAACAATTCTGAATTACACTCAGTAACCAATTCTGACGGTGGGGCGTGACATTCCACCATGCATACAGTGTATACACATGGTTGGTGGGGGGAAGTATTTAAATCGGACAGAAGGCTTTGGCTAAGCCCTTATGTACGATCCTCCATTACGAAGCAGTCCGTTATGCACAGTGCAGATTGTGGGCATAAAAGTTAAGGGTTCAGGGCAAAGAAATTCCGTACATGCAAGGGGACTGCAAAATATAGGATCACACGTTAGCGAAGTTCGCCTCCGCTGCAGAGACTTACAATCACTGGGGTAAATCCAGACCTACGGGCTTGGTACGTTAGATCACATATTTACGCTATTGTATTTTTTATGCACTCCCCTAGGCACTCTCCTCGCTCATATGTACTTTGGCCGTTTTACGCTACCCAAACCCTACCTTAACTTTTCAAAGCGTAAATACTTATGTACGTAATGGATTTACGTACGTTGCAGCCTAATCCGGCCCATACTGTCCAATTTAAATGCCTCCCTCCGCCTACAAAGCGTAACTACGGGTGTCATATGGATGCCCCTGCCCCTTTGTTCGTAGCTATGCTGATGGTACGTACATTCAGCTTTACGTGTCATAACATCTGTCACGCGCATGCGCAGTAAATACCAATCAGCGATTTTACGTCATCAGCTAGCGTAAAATCACTAGCGTACATAGTTTAGGATCTGGCCCACTATGCATACTTAGTTCTGGATCCGATCTAATGTTATAATGTCTCCCCATCTTTTCACTGACGAGGGGAGCAGTTAATATGACCATGGATCACCCACTGTTTCAGGAACTTCAAGTATGAAATTAAAGCTGGAGAGAATTTACATGAGATATTTTGGCCAATCCAAGTAGAAAAAGATATTGGCTTCTATGTGCAGAAATGTGCCATAATCCCTAGTTTTATGTTTCTAAAGCAGAAGAAAATGAAATAAATATCTGTTTGCAGATTTTACAACATGCAAATTTGTACAAAGTCTCACTCACCTAATCTGACAAGACCTCACACCTAAATAACCATTGTGGTGCAAATTGCTGCCTACTTCACACCAATCCCGCCACTTTGTGGCCAGCAAGTTAGTATGTCCTGCCAAAACTGGGACAGCTGTTTATTTACTGTTGCACATGAGATTACGTTATTAAATAAGCAATATACAAGCATCTATATTTTTTAAGTGATCACTTTCCTAAAAACCATGTAATTAAAGGTGACAAAAAAAAACATTTGGTCAATTCTTCAATTTGCTTTCTATTGTTTGCACCCCTTATCAGTTACCATGCTTTATGGCAAATGTAATTCTGCTGTATATGCTGCTTTATTTTATAAATTTATCCATTTACATATATTCATGTCTAAATTAAAAACTGGTACTTCCAAGGGCATCAGCAGAACTACAAAAAAGTAGTGATGAGCTGCCTACGGGCTTGTGTGGTCAGTGCTGGCATAGAATGGGTGACTGCTCTAGAGCCATCCAGTTTTTTTCTAGTGTACTAACCGTCTGCAGAGCATTCCAAACTATCCCAGAATTACACTTGCGATTGAGGGAAGGGTTGAGTTGAGTTTGCAAGTAAATATCAGTTTACATTATATGCATTTCCCCTCTCTGCATAGCCATTCAGAATTATGCAAATTTCAACACACTTGAGTCTGAAAACTTATGCTAAACTTTGGTTGTCATAATGGGTCCATAAGAGCCTAAGCCTGAGTAGCACTACATCTAAGCATATGCATTTATGGTGTCTTCCCTACCAAATAAAGAAATAAATGGTATATGCACATATATATGAGTGTCTGACTATACATATAAACTTACAAACACATTTATTACTGGAGAAATTACATATATATATAAATACAGACACACATATTACATTACTATTACAGGCTTCCTCTCTCTTGAAATCTATATGTCAATATTCCAGCCCTGGTTGCAAGGAAGCATAAGCTTACATTCATTAGCAGTGACTGCCAGGCGGAAGTTGCTCTTCAGTGTCAGGCAGTCATTGTTAGGAAATGTAAGCTAGAGCCTCTGTTAGGCTAAAGCAGTGCTGACCACATCCCTACAGTAAAGCGGCAATGGTAATGTTGTCGCAAGATGTCTCAAGCAAGAAAACATCATGACAGCGTGCTGGAGGATAATTGAAGACTTTCAACTGCGACAAGTAACTTAACTCTAAGCCTAACCCTCCCTTTCTACAGCTGAACCCTAACTTTCTCCATCCATTAGCCTAACCTTAACTGTTCCTGTCCCACAGCCTAACCTTTCCCTTGCAGCAGCCTAACCTTATCCCTTCCTGACCCACAACCTAACCCTAACCTTCCCCTTCTTATAGCCTAATGCTAACAATTCCTGTCCCACAGCCTAACCTTTCCCTTGCAACAGCCTAACCTTAACCTTCCCCTTCTAGCACCCTAAAAGTCCATGTCCCGCAGCCTAACCCAAACCTACCCTCTATTCAGAATAGATATTTTCAAACTATTACTGGCACAGATACAGCCGTGATTTAGTTGTCAGAAATAATGCGTTCTAAGTGGCGACTGCATCCTATGTTGGCAGATGACAATCTGTCCTGAATTATAGTATACAAGGTTATCTTAAAAGCAGTCATATAATATGTGCCTTTAATAAGAAACATGGGCTGGATCCAGACTTAAGTAAGTGCATGAACTTAGTTACTCCTGGGCTAAACCATGTTGATTGCAGGTGAGTCATAATTAATCTGTTGCAAACAGTATTAGAGTTGAGAGGTGATGTTTTCTATCCCAAGTCTAAATAACAGTGTGATAGTAACGCTGGTCAGTATCTGTGTGTAGTAAGCAATTCAAAGATATATCCCTGCATGCAAAGAATACAATAACTTGACTCCCCCTGAAATCAACATGGTTTAGTCCAGGAGTAACTAATTTCAAGCACTTAAGTTTGGATCCAGTCCCATTTAAGTAGATCTGAGTCATCTCTGAGTTTCTGGGCAAAATGAATTCATCAATAAATAGATGCATAAACAAATAATCCTTTCTATGCTTTGTTAACAGTCTTGATGTCCTGAGTTTCACTTTCCATATAGGAAGCTCTGTCAGAAATAACAACAATAAGAACAAATTCTGTGCACAACAATGTGTAAAATGGAAAGTGACATAAAAATAAATATCATTATTACTATTAGAAGGCTAGTAATGTCATTCAGCATTCCATCCTGTTCTCCTGTATATGGCTTTTGATGAAAAGCAAATGACACAGAAGACAATCACCACAAGACCCCTTCTGTTTTTGTGGAAATTGTGCTTGTAATTGACCAATAGTTCAAACAGGCAATGTCTAATCTGGTAGTCATCAGTCAATATAGTTCTCACACAGCTAGACTTCCTGCATTGCAGAATTGTCAAAGAGGCTGTCACCTTAGTCAGTTCTGTCTCTAAATCAAAAAATATAGCAATCTAGAAAGGAAAGGGTTAAATGGCCAGTCTTACCACATGCATACGCAGCTAAATATTTAACACTATCATCTCCATATCATGACGCTTAGAGAGAGTACCAATAATTGGTCTCATCTCCCCAACTGGGCCTCGTCACATGCATTGGCCACTGTCGGTTGTGCCCTGCTGTGACCGATTGTGTCTTTTACTTTATGTGTCCAGCCAACATTCCATCAAATGTGTGTCACCAAAGCTGTGAAATGGATAAACACTGGGAAAACCCGGCCTCTTGAAAGGTATTGCTTTTTTTTTTTTTCTCAGTTGGTCAATATTTAAAGTTGTGCACAGACAAATAAGTCACACGTCTGTAACTCCAATATTTATCTCTTACAGAAATATGGCCAATCTGTTTACACTGAGTGAAAGCAGAACAATGGTTAAAAGGGAAAACCTTTCATATAGAATTACTTGTTGGTATAGAGAGAACACATGTTTTTCCCTTTTACCCCAGGCTCAGGCTGAACTGAAACCTAAATCCCAGGGAGTGGTCTTTTCTTTGCACAAATAAATAACCTGGCCTAAGCCCTTTCCCATGCGATAAATGGCTCCCAACACAACACAAACTCACAATAGAGAAGATAGCTAAAAGGTTTCTTCATGGACGCTGTTTCCTATTGTGTGGTTTCACAAAGGAAGCCCTGGCAAGAAAGCAGTGTAGTAATCTGCACTTGCTTGTGTGTGCTCATCTGAATGATCAACATTTTACCTTGCAACATCTTGCTATTTTTGTGTACACTTTAGCCAGCATGACAAATGACGTTTTATTTAATAATGTTCCTTTAAAACATTGTGTAAAGTGAAGGGTTAAAAGCACGACTCTACCAAAAAAAAACCTTATAGGGACTTTCCCAAAAAAATACAACTTTGCATGTGACCAGTAGAACTTTATACTATCAGATTCATGAAAAATACATATTAAACGTTTCTTACTGAAGATCAGTTTTGTGATGAGAATATGCTAAATTAAAACTATAAGAGAATTAAATAAAAATAAAAAAATATATATATATATGTTTAAAGAATAAAAGATGGAAAAGTATTGGTTAGAAAAAATGCAAAATTAGTGATTTAAGTTCATTTTCAAAATTACGATATTATCTGTTTTTGTTGGATTTGTATTTTATTTTTATTTTTTTGGCTTTTGGTTTTATGGCCAAAATTTAGTTAAATATCCATCAACAAAACAGATGGCTGAAAAAGAATAATTATCTGTTTTCTGGTGTAGAGAAACAGCACAAATGTAAATGACATTCACTGTTCCTTAAAACAAAATTCCTCAACTGGATTCTTTTTTAATTGACATCGTTCCGTAGGTTTGTGTTCTGTGTAATTATATTAACTTACTAACAAACATCTGGATTTTTTATTGGTCTTCAGTAATTAAATGCCATCTGAAACTGTTATTAATAACTACTTGATTGTGACAGTTTCAATACGCTAAAAGCATTTTGTGTGGGATTTAAACTAGTACAGGCTAAACTTCCTCATAGCCACTTTTACTGCCCTGTGAGAGTGTTAATTCCTTGTATAGACTGGCTTGTAAATGTATGAATCCATTGTACTCTGAAAATGTGTCCGTTTATAGGGTGAAAATGAAAAAAGCATCTTTATGAAAGGAAACTAGGCATTTGCTGCCAAGGATGTATTGGCATATCCCATAATTCATTTCCAAAATTGCCAACAAAATCAATCTGATGTAATTCTGGTAATCAAATTAACCTGTTTAAAGAAATTCAACATTCACCATTTATAGTCCAGCCAAAAATGTATAAACAAAAAATAGAATCATATATATTATGTTCAAAGTTTTCAAACTAGTGATGATCATGAATAAAATCGCAATTTGCAAAGACTGGCTTTTAATGCCCTCTAGTGGCTGAAAGTATTTATCTCATTTGCAGTATAAAAGAAAATATTTTTGAAAAAAAGTTTCAACATTAACAACAGCACAGCATTTTTCAATTATTGTTAAACAAGTTATAAATGTAATATATTACATTCTTTAGTAAAATATGTTTTTGGGGTTTTTTTTTACCTGACCTCAATACTAAAATACTGGTAAACATAGCTAAAGGAAATAAGTCCCATTAATCAGTCCACTGGTACAGACCATTTTTGCAGTATGAAATTATTTAAAATATATTGATAATCTAACATCTTACTGCACCACTATACGTGAGGCTAACATCACCCTTTTATAGCAGTATGTTAATTAAATTAAATATTAATTTTATTCACAAAATAGCAGTCTCTATTAACTGTTAATATATATTCACAAATAAATATATATATATAT
>WWET01001088.1:108578-122038 GCA_011038615.1 Limnodynastes dumerilii | reverse complement strand
TTACATTCAGATTATAAATATAATCAGGTATTCTGCAAAATGTACAAGAAAAAAATGCTAGTACCCAGCTGTCCTGGAGTCATGTTCCGTGCGTCTGAAAACGGACCTGATCCTGCACTACTGTCTATTTTTTAAGTGGAAACACAGTGTGATTCTGCTCTACGCATGTGCACAACAGGAGCGAGCACAGAGAGTCGCATGCAGAGATACCCATCCATCCACCTATGTCCACTTCCATGCTCCACTGTATTTATAGGAGAAAGGGGCCAGTTTATTGTTGCTGAAGGTTTTTATTCATTAAATGGAACCGTTTTTTACAGTTTAAACACAGCCCCACACATGGTACCCCCCAGGACAGTTGAGGGAGGGAAATGCGTCCCGAGGACATCAGAGAAGAGAGAGCAACAGAACTCCAGAGTTTCTGCAATCCACAACCTCAGAACCCAAACTCTTTGGAGTTTTATTACCAGTGGAAGAGCAAACAGAATCATGTTCAGGGTTTCCAGAGATTAATTCTGCACACTTATACCAAAGCATCAAAGGGGAGGTAACCTTCAATGTATATGGGACATCCATTGTCTCCATACAAGAGTAGAAGGGGACCATAGCAATTAACTTATTTATGGAGGGGATAGTTTGAGACTTCCAGAGTGAAATATGTATTCTTATAGGGTATCAATAAAATGTACTTCTCCACTTTTAGCTACTGTCTCTTTCTTCCTTACTATAGTAGTAAAAGTCGCTGAATTTGCGTAAAGATGGCTGTAAAGGGAGAGGTGTGCAGTAGAAAGGGTTAACCAAAGAGGACATTATCTGTGATTGTGTAAGCCCACCTATCCCCCTTTCCAAAGTATTTCTTATGTTGTTTCTTCCCAGAGCTGATTGGAGGCTCCAGGAAGCCTTAAGCTCCATACACACTACAGTTTTTTTATACGATAATCGTTCAAAACACCCGTGAAAGGAGTGTTTTAAACGATATTGTGCAAGTCTGTATCCTGCAACGATCATGCCTGATCGTTGTAAAGTACACAAAATCGTTTGATCGCATCTTTTAAAAAGTTTAATATAAACCATCAAGCCATTCAGTACTGAAGGCCCAACAGAAAAATCGTTTGCAGTGTGTATGCAGCCTGATTGGCAATAAAAATGTTCTGTAATGTCGTCCATCGTTTAAAAAACTGTAGTGTGTATGGAGCTTAAGCTACAGCACAGAGCCCCCAATGAAATTATACTATTAGGCCTGGTAATGACAAAAGTCTCCCCAGCTAAGAGGAATAAGAGGTTAATTATCTTGAAGGGACATAAAAACATAAATAAATAAAAATATAAATTATGAATAAAAAGTGCTACATATATACACATATTTTTACTACATATATCAGAGCAAAAGAAATGCTCAAATTCATAGAGTCTGGCCCTACATAATATAATTGGCAGAAACAATTACCAAACATGTTATTTCAGTGTCGCAATAAGGCATTACCAATTTTATTCAGGCAATTAATACAGGGTGTTTCCATCATAGTGTCCTTTGTCAGCAAATTTGACATAAATGAGCAATTTGACAAGCATATAAAGTTTGCTGGCCCATTACTTTTTTCAGGGTATAGAATTACAATAAATAATACTGTCAGCACATACATAAATAGGAAATAATAGGAAATAATGCTGATGTCTAATAAGGCATAATATCTAAGCCAGTGGGTATGCTACAACTAATAAAGTGTTGATAGTAAGGAATACTAAAGCAACATGTATAAAAACACACCATTACTCAACTCTATTTATACAGAGACTATCTATAGTACCTTATTAAAGATATATTTTATACAAGTTTAACAAGACCCTATTATAGCCTCCAAACTATTATTACTAATGACATTTACAGAGCTTTCTGAATTGACCGCATGACTTAACTTTTGGCAGAGCAGCCCATGGAACGGCTATGGGGGCAGGATTGCTGGTGTGTATGCATTCTTAATGTATATTGCAGATCTCCTTTGTATTCATACAGTAATATTGGCAGAACGTGATTTTTGTTTTTTTTATTCTTGGAAAACACTAATAATATAAAGACATATATACTGCAGTGAGGAAGGATAAAAGGATAGCCATTGTGTGTTTGCCAGAGTTGGCCACGTTAACCTAGGCCCCATGTAAAGAAGAGTAAGTGACAGACAATGCAATCACATGTATGGAAAGATATTGCAGGCCTGAGATTACAGATTCCAAAGCATCATTTGCTTGGGAATCCAATACCATAGGAATCAAGAGGATACGATTCAGAATTACAGAAGTCAACAGAAAATATAAGTCGAAATAATGTGTTAGTAAAATGATTCTTCTGAAACACATAACCCATTATTGTCAACTCTTGCACAATGGGAGCACTGATTCTCTAGCCTTACTTATCAGCTGTCTATCTGGCTGCAGAGAATAAATTAAATTAGAGGAGGTGGTGTTGATTTTGATATATAGCATTACTCAGCTTAAATGAATTATACAGTGCAAAGCCCTTTGGCAAATGTATTAAATACGTACTACATAATTATGCATTTGCTAGATTAAGTGGAGAGCTCTTAGACAATAAATTGAGTTTATATCAAGTTGTGTATATTTGGCTTCATAGTTGGCCGGTGACTCACACTTTGACTTAATAATAGGACAGAATGTTTATAAATTAGTGTGATGCTGAGCAAATGAATTCAGCAAAATGCTCATCATTTTAGTAATTCACAGAAGCAATTAAATCACCTGCTGTAAAAGATTGGGAACACTACCATTTAAAATGTCCTGGTGGCAGAAACACTTGTAATCTGCCTCAAGTATATAGGACACACACTTGTAAACCTATTTTTAGTTTGCAGTGTTATATTGGTGAAGGCTCTATATAAAACAATTATTAAACATAAAACATTGTTGTAAGATATATTTCCAGGAAAATTAATGCATTACCTACGCAAGCCGATGGGAAGGGTGACATTCAGTGTGTGTCAAATCATGCATATGTGTAGGATTTTAGGGAATATGTAGGCAAGTTGCGGAAGGATATGTAACAAGAAGGAAACCTCTGTCTACAACCATTATCTTTTAAATCTTTTTTTTGGGCTTATGCCAATACCCAATCCAATGTTTTAGAAATGTAAGATAAATATCACTTTGTGGATATTAATCACAGAAAAGTGTATTGCAATGCATCTACTGTGCTTGTTGTGAATGAAACAAAGCCTAGTGATTTATGCTTACTGATTTATTAAATGAAACATGTACAGATAAATAATTTCCAAGCCAAAGAACTTGATGTAACTCCAGAACATCAGGCCTGTAGGGTATATTGCATTTACAGTCTTACAGAAGAAGATTGTAATGGCTGATAATCCCTCATGAATATCAGAAGCATTTTCTGTCTTGTTTATTTTGTTTCTTTAATTTATATATAAAGGAAAATAGAAAAAATAAAAATTGCCCTGGGGGATGTAAACTGACAGATTATATGATAGTACTAGTGTTCAGTATGATATTAGAAGAGGGTCACCACATTATTTTTATCCTTTTTATCTAGTACCATTAAATTAATGAAGAAAACTCGCATCTAACATTTAGTTCTCCTCAGCTTTCCTGTTGGCAGTGTACAGTCCATTATTGGGTTGACACATCAGAATTATTTTTGTTATCAGAAGGGTTAATAACCAAAATTAAGTAAAAATTGTTAACCTAAGGTGTCCCTGAAATTGCAACTTCTGCCACATCAAGAGATGGGGCAATGACAACCTAGAGCTTTGCTTATACGAACCTATGCCCAGGGCCAGCTGTGCTAAAAGCTGCAATTTACAGGTTTAAGCATGGACATTATTAATCTTACTTGTAGATCTGGAGCCCTTATACAAGCTAACTCTCAGATATTTCTATCCCCCAAGGATTATTTCCCACAGGGCATTTATATAACTGAGCCTGAAAACCAGGACACCTACGTGATATGAAACGTGTTCATCTCATAAAAGCCACACCATGCTGTCTTTCATGTTTCAAGTGTAGTAAAATATTCATGGAACTTTACTATCATTGGGCCGGATCCAGAACTACGTCCGTCTTCCATAGACAGACGTAATTCAATGAACAATAGCTACTGCACATGTGTAGTAGCTATTCGCATATACGCAATCTACGTATCGAAAAGATACGCAGATTACGTACAATAGCTACTACGCATGCGCATGGAAGACGGACGTAGTTCTGGATATACCCCCATATTTATTGTTCATTCATGCACCTCAGATGGAGAATTTTAACCAAGAAATCACAGGTGGAAGTTCAGTAACAATTATAAGAGCTACCTGGGTGTAATGTCACACAACGACCCTTCAAGATGTAGGTCCTGTGTTTCACATTGCCCACTTTCACCATAGTCATGTTTTGCTTACTCACCAAACCATGATTCAGTGTCTAGAAAACAGAATAATGATGTTCATCTCTACAGGCTGATATCATACCCTCCAACTTTACCATTTTGTAACAGTCTGTACCAGAGGTCAAAGGGGAAATTTAGAAGTGGCGCTATGGAAATTTAGAAGTTGTGGTATGAAAATATAGAAATAATAGAAGTGAATGGAGATTTATAGCTTTTAAATTAAATGAGTGGGAGAAGTGACGGTATGGTATACCCCCTCACTTGGTGGTACTGGTCTTGGTCTGTACTGATAACAAGGGCTGCACTCACTTGGCACAGGCGGTGCAGGATTGGCAATGTCCCCTATACACACCTTCCAATCCTGCAGCATCTGGTCACTATAGAGCAGCGCTGCAAGAACAGGCTCCCCAGCTCTGCTACAGTGACAAGCAGCTCTTCCTTGGGTTCTCCGATGATAATGTGTAAAATGAAAGCTGGTGAAAGACTCTAGTTCTCATTTGGTTCCAGGCCATTGTGCTCAGGGACGTGGGTGCCTTATGTTTTATGGGTGTGCAGGGAAAGCAGAGTCAGGAGGAATATAGCTTGCTGGTATCTATCTGACATTTGTTCTCAGAATAAAGAATGGTGGAAGGATTGGGCAATTAATTTGTCGGGTCTTTGTTGTATTGGTAAACTGGAGTTTGTACCCAGTGCACACAATGGGTACACCTATACTGTACATTATTAGCCTCCGTGCAGCCTGCTTCACAGAGGTTTCCACACAGAGCACAGTGTCAGGACTGTTGGCTCTTAGAATTTTGTCATTGTAATTTCATCACAGAGGAACGACGCAGCTAATAATTCCTGACCCCTAAATCCGTTACACCCATAATCCATCTCTGCAAAAGGAAATCTGACAAATGAGGTCAATTGGAAATTTCACAATAGGTCACTTTTAAAAAAAAATAAAACTAAATAAAAAAATGTTTTTAAACTGTTCATAGCAGCAGAGATAATGGGCTGGATCAAGGAAGGAGCTTGAAATTAAAAGAGGAAAGTTACTCCTGGGCTAAACCATTTTGATTTCAGGGGAGTCATATTTCACCTGTTACAAACAGTATTAGGGCCTGATTCAATTAAACGCAAATAAAAAAAAACAAAAACGCGGATATAAAATACGCACCATTCGCTCGAAAAAATAACCGCTATTCAAATAGAAATGTCCTCCCGCCTCCAACGAGCGTTAAATGGACCATGAGCTTATTTGTTAGCGCTCATTTTTGTGCTTACCTCCCGTTATAAAATACGTGCGTGTATTTCTGTATCTTTACCCATGTAATACAAATGTCAGCACAATCACTGCCCTGCCGTCATATGTCTGTAATAATCTGGTTAGGACCTTCTGCACTTGAATGTCAAAAATTAGACTGCAGCAACTCAGTAATGATGTATTATTGTAGAAGAGAATAATATAAAACAACTTTTTCTGATTGTTGTTTTTTTTTAAAACTTCTGCCAGCGTAATATTTCACTTTTCAATGTTCTCTTCTACTTTTTAGTAATTTTTTAACCTACAGCTAATTATTTGAGTTGCAGGCTGCATAGATTTATGTGGATTATCACATTTCTGTTGCCACTGTGCTGGGAGGTGATCAGGAGCATAGAGGAGCTGTACTCTTGAATCTTTTCATGAATTTCACCCTCACATATCATAATACGCACCTTGATGAGGTGCGCAAAAAATGATGTAAAATAACGCGCAAATTTTAACGAGTGTAACGCAATTGAATTGCAAAAATTCGCACTTACAATGCATTTAAATAGAAACAAAAAATACGCGCGATAGACCAAAAAAATACACGAAAAAACGGAATTAAATCGGTACCGAAAAATATGCGTGAAAAAAAATATGCAAATTAGCAAAATACGCGAAAAACGCAGAAAAAATTCACTTCGCGCTTAATTGAATCAGGCCCCTAGAGTTGAGAGGTGATGTTTCATATCCAAAGCATAAATAACAGTGTGATAGTAAAGCTGGTCAGTATCTGTGTGCAGTAAGCAACTCATATATATATCCCTGCATGCAAAGAATACACTTAACTTGACTCCCCCTGAAATCAACATGGTTTTGCCCAGGAGTAACCTTCTTCTCTTAGGGCCGTATTCAGAGAACCGTTTTAGTAGCGATTTCCGTGCGTATTTTTAGGTACGTTTCAACTGCGCATGCGTAGTAACTTTATTTACGTAGTTCATGTAGACTATACGTGTGTTACTGCCTCACAGACAGACTTGTGAATCGCACATGGGTAGATACACACAGATCTCCCACGTAAAAATACGCACGTGTGAATTTAAATAAAAATGGGCAGGGCAAGGCATTTTAATGAAGGAGTGTGGGTGAGGTAATTACATATGAGAGAATGTCAGCTAGCAACTCATTGGTTGCTATGGGCAACATCTCCATTTTTCTTTTTCAGCAGTTTAGTAAATCTAGCCCTTAATGTCGAAAAGGGATTTTTGCAGCTAAATACATATAGAAATAGCTACTTAATGCTTATAAAAATGATCAGATTTATTTCCCAGTGAAGGATTTTTATACCAGAAATACTACAAGTTTAAAGTTGTTATTTTAATATGCAGCTTAATAAAACACTTATAATAACAACTAAACGTTTCATTTCATTTCTCATTGCAGTTTGTAGACGTGGTTTTTGCCAAACCATTTAGCATACAGAATCTGTGCGGTAGTTTTTTCTGTTTTATTAGAAACAGTGTGAGTGTTCACAACATGACAGCTGCGTTTTATATACATACCAGAGACACCACAGTCTTACGTTTACAAGCCTGTAAGTTCCACTATCATTTAACAGTATTTGACAGATTTGGTCTCTGGGCCGTTTTAAATAAGCACTCCTGCTTTTACTGTTTCATATTAGTAGCAAAGGATATCAGATTATTGGAAACACGTACGTAATAGTATACAAACAAACAATTGCTCCAAATTCTGGATAGAAGTTAAATCATGCTACAAGTTATTGAATACATGCAATATAAAGCAGATTGGCCACACATATTAACACTTAGCTGTTTAAGTGCATCCATTAAGGAGCTGATCCAGAGTTTTAGTACAGTGCATGTGCAAATCTGTTGTTTAAAATGTGTGCAACCTATTCCAACATGATTCATTCTACATAGGTTGCACTGAAAATGAAAGGGATGCGAGTCTAAGGGCCAGATTTACTAAGCTGCAGGTTTGGAGTGGAGTGGAGATGGTGCCCATAGCAACCAATCAGATTTTAGCTGACATTCTCTATTATGTAAAAAGAAAATGAGAGCTAGAATCTGATTGGTTGCTAAAGGCAACATCTCCCCTTTTCCAAACCCGCAGCTTAGTAAATCTGGCCGTAATAGTGTAATGCAGCTGCCTTTACAAGTCTGCTTGTTTCTAAATGATCTGATTTTTTTGTATTTATTTATATTGCTTTCATTTAATAAAAAATTGAAACAATTGTTTTTAATTGAAAAATAAAACACCTTATCAATGAATAATAAATGAATACATTAATGGTTATACTTACAACAATCCAGAGCTAGTACAAGAGTTTAATGGGAGCGCAGGCAATCCAGGCACTAAACTGCCCTTTTTTTAATTGAATTTATTGGAAAACCACGGCCCATGTGCAGAGAACACGTAAGCAGACACAGGACCTGATTCAGATTCATTAAAAAAAATTGCATGCAGGGAAAATACTTTGCTTTTGAACATAGATTAGAGTTGAACTAAGAAACACCTTTCAATTGTAATCTTGCTTTCACTAATTAGATTTGCCTCCCCTTGCAATTTAACATGGTATTGCTCAGGTCTACACTTACACCTAACTGCAGCTCTGAATCAATCCCACTATATTCATGGTTATACAGTATAATACATAATATTTGACTTTCTGACCAGCTTTTTATTTGTGCCTTATTAAATATAGAATTCTGGTTACATTTTACTTTAAAACATGAGACAGGTTACTCAGTGTTGTATATAACATTGTATCAGCAGGTATAATTTTACAACTGATGTTTTATGAATATGATTGCAGAGAGGGTGTTACTGGCAGGCTACGGCAGACTAATGTCTATAGGTGTGGAATGGGTCAGTTCCAAAATGGTTCTTGATCTTGGCAAAGTTGCTGGCTGTATATTTTATTTTGTGATGTCAAACAAAGGGAGGGCTGGCAAAATGCCCCTGATGACAGACTGATCACCAGCTAGTGTTATGTGTTATTCTCTGCTTAAGTGAATCCTTTTTCATTGTGTTGGCAGCAATTATTGCTGATTAGGATTTTATAGGTATGGAACAGAATACATATGTACATAAAACACTCATGTTATTAGGGATCCACTGCGTCTATCATTTTAGGATTCAGCATGAGCTGAAAATGTAAACACCTTGTTTTGATAAATACTGCGGTGAAGTGAAATATAGTAAACTTTACATGTACTGGTAAATTTGGATTCCTTAAAAGGACTATTTATCTAAAATGTAATATTACAAAAAATTAAAATAAAATAATTAGTGTTAAAATGGGTGGTGGGGGAGGGGGGAAGGGGGCTCCGCTCACTTTTCAAATATTTTGAGAGGGATATCAGGACGCAGAGAAAGTTCTGGAAATACTAATTATGTGACATGGTCATATGACAGCAAGCATTACTGGGATCATTACTAAACTGCTAATTTAGGGGTATTAAAACAAAATTAAAGCCCCCCCTCCCCTAAAATATTCATTGTTTTGCTGTGTGCAATTATCGCTCACTGTACACTAGTCTAGTACTATATAGGAGAGACAGAGCTGTGCAACATTTCATTGGCCTCTACCTGTTAGATGTTTGATGCGACTTCCTGAAATGCTCTATATAACATGCACAACGTATATCCCTATTCATTCTAAAGATAAATAACTTCATAGAATAAATGTGAGGTTGATGAGACTTAGGAGCAAATCTGAACTCAGCAAACCTTTGATGACATGAAATGGGAGGAGAAATTGAAGAGGTGACATTCTCTTGCTCAATTTTAAATTAAATGGGTTCATTTAGTGCTATCAGAAAGAGCAGCCAGTATTTTCTCAGTATGTAAACAAATATAAAAGGAATTATTTCCCCCTCACACAGAAACACGTTTGTGTAGGTCATTTGCTCTTTTTTGCTAACCTTAGAATAAACCCTGTGTAAAAAAAACCCTATATAAAATATGAGTTGAATTGAACTTAATATATTGAAAATGTCATATTGTTCCTTATGTACAATGTACATACAAATATATCACAATATTAATCCAATACCATGTAACTGGCAAAAAAAAATAGGCACCTAAAAGGGATGGATGAAGAATACTGAGCTTTCCACCCCTACAATTCTCCAGCATTTAGGGCTTCAAGTACTGCTAAGGGAACATCAAGACGGACTTTATTACGTGCGTCAATTTTGTGTCTGAAGCTTTTATTACAGTGCACCTGGATATTATTACACACCAGACGGAAATGCAGTTCTTTGCTGTAGGGCAACATAGAGGTGGCAACCGTATTAGATGAGACAGGTGACCAGACCTTTACTGGCCACACAGCGAAACCCCCTTATGCTCCAGCTCTTTGTCTCATTTCAGTAAACTCGATCAACAAATATCATTTGTAGCAATTGGTTTGCAAAACAAATCCACAAGATTCTAACTATAATGTTTTATTGCTTATCAAACAAATGACAGGTAGAGTCTAACTGATTGCTATGAGCAATATTTCTACTTTCCCCTATTAGAATATTTTGTGATTTATTTGTGTGAGGCAATATAATACAATACTACCACAAAAAAAATATTTTGGGTAAAGATCATTTAATTTTTATAATTGCTACTTCTGTCAATTGAGTTCCGAAATAGAGAGTCTCTCACTTATATAGGATCTCTTTTCATTTAAGATAAAATAAAGATATATTAAATATTGCATGTGTTACATGTGAAGATGCATGTGTTACATGTGAATATGCATGTGTTACATGTGAAGATGCATGTGTTACATGTGAATATGCATGTGTTACATGTGAAGATGCATGTGTTACATGTGAATATGCATGTGTTACATGTGAAGATGCATGTGTTACATGTGAATATGCATGTGTTACATGTGAAGATGCATGTGTTACATGTGAATATGCATGTGTTACATGTGAAGATGCATGTGTTACATGTGAATATGCATGTGTTACATGTGAAGATGCATGTGTTACATGTGAATATGCATGTGTTACATGTGAAGATGCATGTGTTACATGTGAATATGCATGTGTTACATGTGAAGATGCATGTGTTACATGTGAATATGCATGTGTTACATGTGAAGATGCATGTGTTACATGTGAATATGCATGTGTTACATGTGAAGATGCATGTGTTACATGTGAATATGCATGTGTTACATGTGAAGATGCATGTGTTACATGTGAATATGCATGTGTTACATGTGAAGATGCATGTGTTACATGTGAATATGCATGTGTTACATGTGAAGATGCATGTGTTACATGTGAATATGCATGTGTTACATGTGAAGATGCATGTGTTACATGTGAATATGCATGTGTTACATGTGAAGATGCATGTGTTACATGTGAATATGCATGTGTTACATGTGAAGATGCATGTGTTACATGTGAATATGCATGTGTTACATGTGAAGATGCATGTGTTACATGTGAATATGCATGTGTTACATGTGAAGATGCATGTGTTACATGTGAATATGCATGTGTTACATGTGAAGATGCATGTGTTACATGTGAATATGCATGTGTTACATGTGAAGATGCATGTGTTACATGTGAATATGCATGTGTTACATGTGAAGATGCATGTGTTACATGTGAATATGCATGTGTTACATGTGAAGATGCATGTGTTACATGTGAATATGCATGTGTTACATGTGAAGATGCATGTGTTACATGTGAATATGCATGTGTTACATGTGAAGATGCATGTGTTACATGTGAATATGCATGTGTTACATGTGAAGATGCATGTGTTACATGTGAATATGCATGTGTTACATGTGAAGATGCATGTGTTACATGTGAATATGCATGTGTTACATGTGAAGATGCATGTGTTACATGTGAATATGCATGTGTTACATGTGAAGATGCATGTGTTACATGTGAATATGCATGTGTTACATGTGAAGATGCATGTGTTACATGTGAATATGCATGTGTTACATGTGAAGATGCATGTGTTACATGTGAATATGCATGTGTTACATGTGAAGATGCATGTGTTACATGTGAATATGCATGTGTTACATGTGAAGATGCATGTGTTACATGTGAATATGCATGTGTTACATGTGAAGATGCATGTGTTACATGTGAATATGCATGTGTTACATGTGAAGATGCATGTGTTACATGTGAATATGCATGTGTTACATGTGAAGATGCATGTGTTACATGTGAATATGCATGTGTTACATGTGAAGATGCATGTGTTACATGTGAATATGCATGTGTTACATGTGAAGATGCATGTGTTACATGTGAATATGCATGTGTTACATGTGAAGATGCATGTGTTACATGTGAATATGCATGTGTTACATGTGAAGATGCATGTGTTACATGTGAATATGCATGTGTTACATGTGAAGATGCATGTGTTACATGTGAATATGCATGTGTTACATGTGAAGATGCATGTGTTACATGTGAATATGCATGTGTTACATGTGAAGATGCATGTGTTACATGTGAATATGCATGTGTTACATGTGAAGATGCATGTGTTACATGTGAATATGCATGTGTTACATGTGAAGATGCATGTGTTACATGTGAATATGCATGTGTTACATGTGAAGATGCATGTGTTACATGTGAATATGCATGTGTTACATGTGAAGATGCATGTGTTACATGTGAATATGCATGTGTTACATGTGAAGATGCATGTGTTACATGTGAATATGCATGTGTTACATGTGAAGATGCATGTGTTACATGTGAATATGCATGTGTTACATGTGAAGATGCATGTGTTACATGTGAATATGCATGTGTTACATGTGAAGATGCATGTGTTACATGTGAATATGCATGTGTTACATGTGAAGATGCATGTGTTACATGTGAATATGCATGTGTTACATGTGAAGATGCATGTGTTACATGTGAATATGCATGTGTTACATGTGAAGATGCATGTGTTACATGTGAATATGCATGTGTTACATGTGAAGATGCATGTGTTACATGTGAAGATGTATGTGTTACATGTGAAGTTGTGAAGATGTATGTGTTACATGTGAAGTTGTGAAGATGTATGTGTTACATGTGAAGTTGTGAAGATGTATCTGTTACATGTGAAGATGAATGTGTTACATGTGAAGATGTATGTGTTACATTTGAAGATGTGAAAATGTATGTGTTACATGTAAAGATGTATGTGTTACATGTGAAGATGTATGTGTTACATGTGCAGATGTCTGTGTTACATGTGAAGATGTATGTGTTACATGTGAAGAGGTGAAAATGTATGTGTTACATGTGAATATGTGAGAATGTATGTGTTACATGTGAAGATGTATGTGTTACATGTGAAGATGTGAAGAAGTTATGTGTTAGATATGAAGATGTATGTGTATGTAAATTCCTAAATTTAGGCTATGTGGAATCTTTTGTAATCTTCACATATGTTTGTAGCTCTAATAGTGGAACAGATCAGAAATAAGAGATGGCGAAACCTTTTCAGGCGACATCAATAGATGATGAAATCTGCCAACGATGTCCAAAAAATGGTCACATGTGCCTGAAACACATTACAGACATATAACAGTCAACAACTATGCAGATATGTTCTTTTACCACAGCTATCCAAATGCAATTACAGGGAAAGTTCTCTGATATGTATAATGTATAATGAACAATGTGGATGTTATAAAATGATAGGACCAGATCAACACCTCTGCACATTTTCCATATGTGTGGGGGTCTTTAATTTGGAAGAGGGGAGTACACTCCTCCTGTCACTCCACTCTTT
>WWET01001088.1:88093-99259 GCA_011038615.1 Limnodynastes dumerilii | reverse complement strand
CCTGCTGAAATTTAGATGTTCATTTCAACTGGATGGTGATGGATACAGAATAAACTGTGGAACTAATCTATCTGTGTAATACTTCTATCAAGTACACTATGGAAGAAATCTTGTAGGAATAGTGGGCTGTATGCACAACATAACATATACGTCCGGAGTTTAACGTTTTTGACTACTGCGCATGCGCAGTAAATTTATAACGTAATCTACGTATCTTTTCCATATGTAGATTGCGTATATGCGGTCTTAAAGATGTTAAACGTCCAGGAGTCTGTATACGGCCCAGTATTTGTGCCCTGGTTACACCTTGGACTTCCCACAATCAGTACCACTATAGCACTGTGGACCAGGAAATATATCCACAGTGTGGTCAGTATACTCCTCTCAGGAACCAGCTAAGGCATGGAACTGTCCTTATTCCTGTAGGAGTTATAGTCCAGAGGGACAACTGTAACATTCCTGGAACCCCATCAGAATGTCCTCACTCTGTAGCCCCATTGAAGAGTGGAGACAGGACAGTCAATATTACCCTATTGTTTCCAAGGATTTGCAATTTCAGCTTTCTTATTTGTAAGCATCACTTGTTTTCCAGGTCCTTGTAAGCTTTTCTACTAAGAAAGATAGTTATTACATTGTGGCCAGGACTACTAGGTGGCCATCTGCTTAACTGCTGTTAGAAATACCATCTTGTCATACTCAGAAGCTGGCCTAGACCTGCAGGTTCTTGGCAGTGGTTGTTGCAGAAACTGTGGTTAAGGAAACACGCGGCAAATGTTATTTCAACTGCAAATAAAACACCTACATTGGGCACCGAGACAAAGCCTTAAATATTTACTTACATGCATCACACTTAAGGTCTACTATAAAGACAGTGGTCCCTCTTGTACACTCCTAAGGCCTGATCCAGACCTACGCTCTAGCGGCGATCGTATTTACGCACATCGTAAATACAATGCACTCCCCGGACACTCCCCTTAGTCATCCGTAATTTCATCTCCTTACGCTTGCCGAACCCTCCCTTAACTATACCTAACGTAAGTACAGCCGTTCGTAATTACCCCATGTTCATAACAGCCTAAGAACTCCCATTCTGTACGATTTAAATGAACCCCCCTCGCCTATATTTCCTAACTGCATCGTACTTATTGCAATCGGAATGTAGGCACGCCCTGTAATTACGCCACTGTTACGGACGAATTATTTTCAACTATGGTCAACACGGAGTTACGACAGGAAGTAGTCACTGTGCGCATGCGCATTGCCTGTTTTTAGACGATTATACGCTTATGGCAGGCGTATTTACGCCCGCTTGCGTAGTTATGGATCCGGCCCCTAGTTACAGCCATGTTGCATAGTATATGTAACAATGCTTAGAATGAATTGTTTTAGTATTTGTCTTCTAATGTGCACAAGGATTCTTTTTCATGAAACACAAGTTATGGTCGGCATTATTTTAACCCTGCAGTTGTATTACAGCACCCTACAGCCCACCTGCATTTGTATCCCTCAGTGCCTATTTATTGAAAGCTTTATGTTCATCTGTAAAAGCGGAAGTATAAATGCTAAGCAGCCGAGGACAGGCACAATTTACCAGCACAGCTCTCTGACTGCCAATTAAAAGCAAAAAGAGGCAATGAAAATTAAAGCAGATAGTGAAGGTGATTAGCGATAGTATGTTACTATAGCAACAGCATAGCAGCAACCCTCTAGAGACAATGCTAAGTTAAGGTGCATACAAGTACATCAATACTGTCTGTGGCCAGGGCTGGGGGCCGGCACGTTAGCCCGGGGGTCGGGCTTGGCACACTATTTTAAAGAAACTAAAAAGAGCATGTAGCATTTACACTGAAATGTACAATGTTATTGTTTTTTTTTATATGGAGTATGTTTTGTGCCTTCAGCAATGATCTCAAAGTAAAACATAATTTCAGTAAATATTTTACATATTTATGGAAATGATTTTCACCTCATATATTGAGAAACAATACATTACTACATCATTTTAGTTACTTCAGAGGATTGAAAATGATTGAGTTCAGTTATTTGTTTTTGTTTTGTGCATTTACTAATTTAGTGTTATAGCAGTTTCCTTATAAACTAATATATATATTTTCTATAAATATATTTAAAAAATTGTTTTAATTGATTTCTTTTTTTTAAATCGAAGAATACTAACCTTAGAATATCTGAGACATTTTTATATGGACTAGAATAAGACTAAATCAAGGAAATATTTACTGTAAGGACATGATTTATGACATATTTTCTGTCATTTAAGAGATAGTGACTCAGCAGAAAAGCCATTTTTACCCCTTCTGCTCATGGCCCAGCACCTCTCAGTCTGTGCTCATCTGATTATAAAATGAATATGAGCTGTGTGACATAATGGTCTGTATACAGAGATCCAATCTCCTCCTATTTTCAGATTGGATTGCGGGCACTTGTCTGCTCTATGCCTCTGTGCTACCGCTTGGACAGCATGGTGACCCATGCAGACTTAAGACAGAGGGACTTGGTTCAGGTGTATTTAGTACAGTATAGTTGTGACCTATTGATGTGTACCGATACAGACCTCCATTCTGCAGCCATTCTATGCACTTGAGTCAGAAGAATGAAGGTAGGTCCTGTTTATTGGAAGTTCATCTGTGCGAGGCGAGTGGTTAACTTTTAACTCACAGACGAGTGAATATTGTGGCCCTGGGATTGCAGATCCCGCTTCATTTGTTGCTCGGGGATCCAACTGCAGGTAAATCAGATTTATTAACAGGATTTTATATAGCGCCATCAGATTACATAGTGCTTTACAGAGAATATTTCACATTCACACCGGTCCCTGCCCCATTGGACCTACATTCTAAGTTCCCTGCCCTACTTTGCCTGGTTGGTATGTTAACACACAGCTCTTATATTTTGTTAGCTTGGAAGTAGTATATTACATATACATAATGCAGCACTTTAAAATTCCAGGCACAAAAAAACAAATAAATCTGTGTTTGGAATGATATAATGTAAGAGAGAACTTTGCACCAGTCATGCCTGATCATTGCAAAGTGCAAGACATTGAGGACCGAATCCAGACCCCCACACACTATGTACGTCCGAGAGAGAGGGGAGTGCACGCCCCCTGTCATACGCTGAAATAAGTCTGCCTTAGGTCAGTAGCGCGGATCAGTGGTCCATACGACCGCTGATCCGCACGAGTGTGGGAGCCCCCTCCCATACTGTACACTTTGCATGCTTCCGTGTGTAGTGTGAATGGTATCGTGTGTAGTGTGAATGGTATTATGTGTAGTGTGAATGGTATTGTGTGTAGTGTGAATGGTATCGTGTGTAGTGTGAATGGCATCATGTGTAGTGTGAATGGTATTGTGTGTAGTGTGAATGGTATCGTGTGTAGTATGAATGGTATCGTGTAGTAGTGTGAATGGTATTGTGTAGTAGTGTGAATGGTATCGTGTAGTAGTGTGAATGGTATTGTGTGTAGTTGTGAATGGTATCGTGTAGTAGTGTGAATGGTATCGTGTAGTAGTGTGAATGGTATCGTGTAGTAGTGTGAATGGTATCGTGTAGTAGTGTGAATGGTATCGTGTAGTAGTGTGAATGGTATCGTGTAGTAGTGTGAATGGTATCGTGTAGTAGTGTGAATGGTATCGTGTAGTAGTGTGAATGGTATCGTGTAGTAGTGTGAATGGTATCGTGTAGTAGTGTGAATGGTATCGTGTAGTAGTGTGAATGGTATCGTGTAGTAGTGTGAATGGTATCGTGTAGTAGTGTGAATGGTATCGTGTAGTAGTGTGAATGGTATCGTGTAGTAGTGTGAATGGTATCGTGTAGTAGTGTGAATGGTATCGTGTAGTAGTGTGAATGGTATCGTGTAGTAGTGTGAATGGTATCGTGTAGTAGTGTGAATGGTATCGTGTAGTAGTGTGAATGGTATCGTGTAGTAGTGTGAATGGTATCGTGTAGTAGTGTGAATGGTATCGTGTAGTAGTGTGAATGGTATCGTGTAGTAGTGTGAATGGTATCGTGTAGTAGTGTGAATGGTATCGTGTAGTAGTGTGAATGGTATCGTGTAGTAGTGTGAATGGTATCGTGTAGTAGTGTGAATGGTATCGTGTAGTAGTGTGAATGGTATCGTGTAGTAGTGTGAATGGTATCGTGTAGTAGTGTGAATGGTATCGTGTAGTAGTGTGAATGGTATCGTGTAGTAGTGTGAATGGTATCGTGTAGTAGTGTGAATGGTATCGTGTAGTAGTGTGAATGGTATCGTGTAGTAGTGTGAATGGTATCGTGTAGTAGTGTGAATGGTATCGTGTAGTAGTGTGAATGGTATCGTGTAGTAGTGTGAATGGTATCGTGTAGTAGTGTGAATGGTATCGTGTAGTAGTGTGAATGGTATCGTGTAGTAGTGTGAATGGTATCGTGTAGTAGTGTGAATGGTATCGTGTAGTAGTGTGAATGGTATCGTGTAGTAGTGTGAATGGTATCGTGTAGTAGTGTGAATGGTATCGTGTAGTAGTGTGAATGGTATCGTGTAGTAGTGTGAATGGTATCGTGTAGTAGTGTGAATGGTATCGTGTAGTAGTGTGAATGGTATCGTGTAGTAGTGTGAATGGTATCGTGTAGTAGTGTGAATGGTATCGTGTAGTAGTGTGAATGGTATCGTGTAGTAGTGTGAATGGTATCGTGTAGTAGTGTGAATGGTATCGTGTAGTAGTGTGAATGGTATCGTGTAGTAGTGTGAATGGTATCGTGTAGTAGTGTGAATGGTATCGTGTAGTAGTGTGAATGGTATCGTGTAGTAGTGTGAATGGTATCGTGTAGTAGTGTGAATGGTATCGTGTAGTAGTGTGAATGGTATCGTGTAGTAGTGTGAATGGTATCGTGTAGTAGTGTGAATGGTATCGTGTAGTAGTGTGAATGGTATCGTGTAGTAGTGTGAATGGTATCGTGTAGTAGTGTGAATGGTATCGTGTAGTAGTGTGAATGGTATCGTGTAGTAGTGTGAATGGTATCGTGTAGTAGTGTGAATGGTATCGTGTAGTAGTGTGAATGGTATCGTGTAGTAGTGTGAATGGTATCGTGTAGTAGTGTGAATGGTATCGTGTAGTAGTGTGAATGGTATCGTGTAGTAGTGTGAATGGTATCGTGTAGTAGTGTGAATGGTATCGTGTAGTAGTGTGAATGGTATCGTGTAGTAGTGTGAATGGTATCGTGTAGTAGTGTGAATGGTATCGTGTAGTAGTGTGAATGGTATCGTGTAGTAGTGTGAATGGTATCGTGTAGTAGTGTGAATGGTATCGTGTAGTAGTGTGAATGGTATCGTGTAGTAGTGTGAATGGTATCGTGTAGTAGTGTGAATGGTATCGTGTAGTAGTGTGAATGGTATCGTGTAGTAGTGTGAATGGTATCGTGTAGTAGTGTGAATGGTATCGTGTAGTAGTGTGAATGGTATCGTGTAGTAGTGTGAATGGTATCGTGTAGTAGTGTGAATGGTATCGTGTAGTAGTGTGAATGGTATCGTGTAGTAGTGTGAATGGTATCGTGTAGTAGTGTGAATGGTATCGTGTAGTAGTGTGAATGGTATCGTGTAGTAGTGTGAATGGTATCGTGTAGTAGTGTGAATGGTATCGTGTAGTAGTGTGAATGGTATCGTGTAGTAGTGTGAATGGTATCGTGTAGTAGTGTGAATGGTATCGTGTAGTAGTGTGAATGGTATCGTGTAGTAGTGTGAATGGTATCGTGTAGTAGTGTGAATGGTATCGTGTAGTAGTGTGAATGGTATCGTGTAGTAGTGTGAATGGTATCGTGTAGTAGTGTGAATGGTATCGTGTAGTAGTGTGAATGGTATCGTGTAGTAGTGTGAATGGTATCGTGTAGTAGTGTGAATGGTATCGTGTAGTAGTGTGAATGGTATCGTGTAGTAGTGTGAATGGTATCGTGTAGTAGTGTGAATGGTATCGTGTAGTAGTGTGAATGGTATCGTGTAGTAGTGTGAATGGTATCGTGTAGTAGTGTGAATGGTATCGTGTAGTAGTGTGAATGGTATCGTGTAGTAGTGTGAATGGTATCGTGTAGTAGTGTGAATGGTATCGTGTAGTAGTGTGAATGGTATCGTGTAGTAGTGTGAATGGTATCGTGTAGTAGTGTGAATGGTATCGTGTAGTAGTGTGAATGGTATCGTGTAGTAGTGTGAATGGTATCGTGTAGTAGTGTGAATGGTATCGTGTAGTAGTGTGAATGGTATCGTGTAGTAGTGTGAATGGTATCGTGTAGTAGTGTGAATGGTATCGTGTAGTAGTGTGAATGGTATCGTGTAGTAGTGTGAATGGTATCGTGTAGTAGTGTGAATGGTATCGTGTAGTAGTGTGAATGGTATCGTGTAATTCTAAAATAAAACAAGCACATAGGACTTCCGACAACAGGACCATACCTTTAAACTACGAATTTCCGCCTATACTGTACAAAGAAATACTAAACCCCTCCCACTTGTGAGTGTAACCTTACATTTTCCGAATAATAATAACATTTTTACCTAAAATAATATTCTAAAACAAGCACATAGGACTTCCGACAACAGGACCATACCTTTAAACTACGAATTTCCGCCTATACTGTACAAAGAAATACTAAACCCCTCCCACTTGTGAGTGTAACCTAAGCGTACATTTTCCGATTCCACTTCTTGAAAAACGCCTACTTTTTGTAAGTCTGGATCTGGTCTACAATGTTATAGTACACAGAGCATGAGGTTCTAGAAGATTCTTTTACTTGAAGCATGTACTAACAAAAGAATGTCATATCTCAGAATCTGCCACTAGGCTGTGCTGTTTCTCCACTTTTCATTTCTTTTAAAACAATAATATATTTGAAAGGGAATAGTAAGCCCTTGATTTCCCTATTCAGAATACAATGCTTTTACAAACACTCTAAACTATAGGGGGAAAAGTAACGTCTTTTATTGCAGTTTTCATTGCCAAATTACTAAGCAAATATTCTAAGCAGACTTTAGACAATCCAATAATTTTGTTTGGTTGATTATGTAATCTGGTCATGCACATGTGATCCACTTGATCCAGACTGCCAACAAATTACACTTCCAACAGCTTCTGACAGCATGCTATTACAATAAACAGTACAGGTGTGCAATTGGACTGTGTACCTATCCAGTCTTCCAATTTTAAGTCTGCACACGTATGAAATTTAAAGGTCATTTTAGGCAAACAGCAAACAACTTTCCATTGAAAATGATCACTTTACACAATTTATGGCCATTTTTAAAATATTTGCACATATAATAAGCTTCTTGAGCACTATTTATAATTGTGTTGTAATATTAGGCCCGTATTCAGACTTACGATTTACGAAACGCTATGTAAATAGCGTACAAAATTTACTTCGCATGCCCAGTAACTCCAAACGCTTATTTACGGAAAACGCAAGTCTGAATACGGGCCTTAGACGGCATGTACGCAATATATGTAACGAAACACTGCTTAGGTAGTGTAAAATATGTACTACGCACGTGCATTAGCTCTGCACTTATAAATACGTAAGTAAGAAAAAAAACAGTAGTTGCGAATCCTTTCCATTGTCCCCAGTGTGAATAATAGGGGAAGTATTTAGAGGGGCATATCATCAGTAAAATGAGTGATTTGTCCATGAAAATACCTAACTATTTACTGTTTTACTGGTAAAGTTCCTTAGTGAATATAAAGAGAAACTAGAGGACTTCTGTCATCAGTTTCTTCTGATAGTTCACAGAAAGTTCTTCCATTGTGATATCGCAGATCAAATCTAACCAAGAGAAAGTCAATACTTGGATTTAATGTCCACGGTGGGAGATGTCAGATCATACGTTTGTTGCAGCTGAGAATAAAAGAAAGGAATGGGGTGATTGTATGAACGGAGATTGTAATCAGAGTAATCTGTATCTGGAGATTAGTTAAGTCTTATTAATACTTTTGCGATGGTGGTTTATACATGGCCTGATAATGGCAGTGAAGGGGTAGCCAGATGTCATGAATACCCCAGGTGGATATCATTCCCAATGCAGAGCTAACGCCACATATTTCTGAAACAGACAGTCTGCTTTGTGACCTGGGGGAACGCCTGTCACCGGCAACCGATTTATGGCACTAGGATTATTTTCACTGTATGTTATGCATAAACTTCAAAGCAGAGATGACTGGGATAGGAGATGCAACTGCATCCTGTGTCAGGCAGCAGGGGAAGGGATATCATTACATAAGCATTCAAGATAAGCATGGGGAAACCTGTACCACGCAAGCAGTCACTGTAACACAGTAAAGCTGAAATGTCACAAACAGTAATAGATAATAATGTTGCCAATAAATAATAGAACTACAACAAAGATGTACAAAACATTCTTATATATATCCTGCTCTACCCAAATCTATTAGCATCAAATATCAAAAACCCCTGTGAGATCCGTCCCGCGAGACATTCCTGATTTCATGCTTCTGTCCCTCTTTTTTTGGCTATAAAGTCCTGGTACCAAATCACATATCCCCAAACTTGGGAGGACTAAAATAACCAAAACATGTATAAAACAAGAAAACCACAAAATCACAAAGACGATCACATCAGTTTACTATAATTTACATAAATTCCAGTGTCTGGCAAGTGAATATGGATATACATAAGGGTCAGGACTACTGTCAGCTGAGCAGGATAAAAAGCATAAAAGAGGGACATTCCCCCCACAGGAAATGGACAAGGTGACAGGGCAGAGAGACAATAACTGTCATGCGTTTATCTGTCATCAGGGAGAGTCATGTAGCTGGTGGGGGAATTCTGAGGCAGAGAAGGAGAGTTACCTTACAGAGGAGAATCCTGCTTACTACAGTGGAATCCATTTAAACCAAAAACACCACCACAGAGGAACTATCAGCATCAGCAGCTGTTTAAGGGGGCTACTGATATCAGTGAGGAATGGTCACCCTTTTGTCCACATAGAACCTGCAGTAAAACAAATTGTAAGGACCTATCGCACCTTCCTTGTCAATATATATCAAAGAGAACTGTCTTACATAGCACAAACGTTGACCAAGAATATTGTTTTATAGCAATTTTTTGGAATATACTGAAAAATCCCAAGTGTTCCTTAGCTTGTATTCATTATGTTGTGCTTATGGTTTATGGTCATTTAATATGCTATTGTGAGCCTTCATTATGCACATTGGACCTTATTCACAGATCCGTTTTCACGTGAAGTTGCGTGCGTATTTTTAGGTACGCTTTAACCGCGCATGCGTTTATTTACGTAAGTAATTTAGAATATACTCACGTAAGGGCTTTAGGTACTTGGGGACATACGTACGGATGGGCGGGGTTGAAATATGTACCTGTAAAGTTATGTGATAGAGGGTGGGGGGAGGCATTTAAATGAGTCTTTGAGGGCGCGGTTACATAGCATCGCACGTACAGCATACATATACACACGTATGTACACACGTAAAGTTAGAGGTGCTCTATGGAGGCTGATGTATAGGACTGCACGGCTGTGAGGGGAGTGTCATGGGTGTTGGCTTGCTACGTGCGTGCGTATAATTGCGTACATTTGAACAAACGCATCTCTGAATACCGCCAATTATTTCTATTGTTTTGGATCTTCTTAATGCTTGGGCCATCCATACCAACAAGGCCTAAAATCACGCTGCAATGCAATCGCTACATTAAACCGAGGAATTTTTAGACATGTTTTATCCCTTGATGTAAGTGTCACTTTGTATTAGGACTTTAGGTTAGTCATTGATCAATGTTAGTTTGCATCATATAAACCTTGTTCATTTTGCCACACATATATACTATATACTTATCCCTAGACAAGATTGTACATATGCACCACATTTGCCTTTACATCTACAGTTAATTAGATTTTTCATATATTTAATTTTTGAAAAAAAGAACCATTTCCATTTGATTTAATAAAGAAAATATAATATGTACCTGGTGAGCATTAGCTGCTGTGCCCAAGTACAAAGGATTGCCAAATTCACCCATGGTGGCATCCATTCACACTGGGCTTGAAAAACAAGTTTGTGAGAGATTCACTACCTTTTACCCCTCTTTGGTGCAAGAGACAATGTTGATACATAAGTTTTACCCATATTAAAAAAAAATTGCTAACTAATTGCAGACTGACATCTCCAGAAATTCATACTTAGTTAATTACTATAACTGCAATACCAAATAATGTTGTGGGTGTCTATTGGCATTAATTAATATGAATTAATTAACTGATATTTACATTAGTACTGCAGCAGGAGCAGAAAAGAAGATTCCCATTTGATTTAATAAAGAAGAAAATAACAGATGTTTTTCATTAGATTTATTATAAATGTATAATTTTCATTTATTGTGAAGTATTTGAAATGATTATCTTTTCTGTGGTAAACATGACTTTTAAAATTAAACTTAATAAAATAACTTCTGCAATCCTCTGTGGACTTTCAAGGAGTTTAGCTGTTATGGTTACTATTAAGGGGCTGGATCCAGACTTAAGTGCTTCAAATGAGTTACTCCTGGGCTAAACCATGTTGATTGCAGGTGGAGTCTAGTTAATTGTATTCTTTGCATGCAGGGATATATCTTTGGATTGCTTACTGCACACAGATAATGACCAGCTTTACTATCACACTGTTATTTAGACTTGCGATAGGAAACATCACTTATCAACTCTAATACTGTTTGCAACAGATTAAATTATTATTATTATTATCGTTTATTTAGAAGGCGCCACAAGGTGTCCACAGTGCCATACAAAATACAGTACAGACATACAGGGTAGGGATGGACAGCATAGTATATATTAAATACAATGGGGTAGATCCAGAACTACGTCCGTCTTCCATAGACGGACATAATTCACTGAACAATAGCTACTGCACATGCGTAGTAGCTATTGTACGTAATGTGTGTATCGTTTCGATACGTAGATTGCGTATATGCGTATATGTCACTGCGAGCTAACACACTATGTGGGAGGGAAGAACTTACAGAAGACATAAGGAGAGGGAAGGAAGTGGACTACTGGTGTGAGCGGAGGAGAGTGGGAAGGAAGAGAGGGGATAGATGAAGGATGCAGTGTGGATGTTAAGTGGAGGAGGGGTAGGCTAGCCTGACCAGGGGCCTGATCCTGAG
>WWET01001088.1:8145-18374 GCA_011038615.1 Limnodynastes dumerilii | reverse complement strand
CCCCCTGCCTAGCAACACTAGTATACTAGTGTTGCTAGGCACAGGAAGGGACTTGATGACGCAATTTGCAGCATCAAGCCCCATCCCGACCCCTACTTCAGGTAAAAACGGGTCAGTATGAGCCAAGGGTGGAGCCTAATGACGCGATTTGCATAACCCGCATCATTAAGCCCCGCCCCCGCATGTGTCGCTAGCTTCTCTCCGGGATCTCCCGGAGGGAAGCTGCCAAAAGTCAGCAACCATGTGCTAGATACACCTATGGGTGGAGCTGTTCACAGGACACACCTCTTCGTCGCTACAGGGCACACCCCTTTGGTGCAGCACCTTGATAGTGCTCTCACAATCTCCCTGATATTAATTTGCAAAAGTAGGCAACTATGCTATAAAACCCTTAAAATATATAAAAAGTTGAAAAGGTTAAGTATAGTTTTTTGTTTTTTTTAGCAACATTCAACTTTTTCCAGCACTACAACCCGTCATGCAGAGAGCAGTGGGATTGATCTGTGTACAGTATATATACAGTATATTTGGCACATCCGGCTAAACGACAAGAAAAGATCAGGACTTAACCCCATCGTCAGCTGACTGCCGTATGATTGCAACACCTCACAAGTAGGCAGTCGATGCATGTAGGGTTAAAGGGGAGTGTTCTCCGTATGACACAGCTTGAATAATTCCCATGCTATAGATGGGAGACTCTCACTCCGGCGACCTCCCCTTTCCTCAGTGACTGGATGAAGGCACAGGCCCACGACTCTACCTGTCCCCTTACAGTGTACATAAAGCAACATGCCAATGGGCGCCTGACCCGGCAGCAGAGGGGGCGGGGGCACCAGGAATCCTGCTGACTTCACAGCTGCCGCTCTTTGGCGCGGAACAGCGCAAGCAACCGTGACCTTCAACCCCGGCAGCCGGCAACCAATAAGAGCGCGGGTCGTTTCCAAACCCAAAATTTCCACGTCGGCAAAAGTCAAGATGGAAGGGGCGAGGGAGCGCTGCGGTGACAGACAGCGGCCGGGGGGAAGAAGAAGAACAAGCGGAGCCGGAGGGCGGGAGCCGGCCAGGCGCAGGGTGTGAGGGGGTGTTAGTGTGGGCACACTCCGACCCCTCCGGGGTACGGGCTATCCGCGGCGCTGACAGGGACCTGTTGCTTGGCTGCAACAGCTGTTCAGGTATCGCCAGCTGCAGGCTCCCCCTCCGTCCACATCCACTCTCCCAGCGTCTCCTATGCTGTCTCTGCAGCAGTGCGGTGCCCATTTGGAATGCAAGGCAGGATTGTGCCAGGTGTTGGTCTGTCTCTTCTCCCCCTTTTTATTTGTGTAGACCCGGCCAGTGCAAGCTTCATGGAGGTGCTGGGGAGCTCTGAATTCGGGGGATGGGGGTGACATATGCCAGCACTTCATACATTGAGCTGTGCTTTGCAGGCTGATTCCGGCTGTGGTCTGCATTTAAAACCCACCCTGTGCAATCTGTTGCTTTCCCAGATCCGTCTCTGCAGTTACACATAGGGATCTCTTATTTTATTTTTAATTCTTTTTTATTTATTTTTATTTTTTAGAACTATCTTAAATAATTCTGGTTTTCTGTTTTGTGTCCTGATGACGTCCACAGATTCATATTTTCACCATAGCCTCAGGTAATACATTGTAAAGCAGACACATAGGCGATTACTCTGCATCCTGCCGGATACCTGTGGAGGCGTCATGTCCAAGTTTTGAGCCCGTGTTTGGTCTCTTAAATCAAAGTTCTGTGACACTTCGACTCTGAATATGATAGAAGTCAGTGCACTACAGAACTTTGTTTTGGGGGCCTTCATCGTCCTCCAGAAGGGAACAGGTTAACAGGCGATCCGGAGCTGTTCAGGTGGACACGTCACTGCTCAGCAAGAATCCACTTGATAAGGGAGGGGGGTGCACAGCAGCTCCAAGGCTACCCTTGGCATTGACTTACCAAATTTCTCTTTAAAGTATATATTTTATGTAGATGGTGTTTGTGATCAGGCTTTTTTTTTTTTTAACTGCCAGATGGAGTTTGTTGCCATTTCCCTTTATACAGGATGTGAATGTGTACAGAACATCAGGACTTTTGAACATATGGAAAGAATGAGATGTCACTCACACAAGGACTATAGATTGGCTGCCCATAAGCTCCCAGTCTTTTCTGTGAACTTGTACCTATATTTCTCTGATGTGCATGCTGTGTTCCAAACTGTACTTTCGACTGCACCACTAGTTAATTGGAAAAAGTGAAAGGCTAGATGGCTAAATATTAGCCACAAGACAATCTGTTTAATGAGAAATGATTAAACATGCAACTGTTAAGTGACTGACTATGAATTCTGTCTATCAAAATAACTTGAGTGACTACATTTCAGGGAATGAAATATAATTTTTATTGGTTGTAATTTTTTTTCAGTCACAGGAATGTTTTTAGCTAAAAATAAAATTATTTTCAGCCTTTTGTATGTATGTCTAAGAGTTTTTCTTTTGATGCCTTCTATGTACAAGTTATACTATATCTTTATTTTGTGCTTTTCTTTGCTTCATATAGTAGAATATTGCAGTATTGAAGTGATCTTTTCAGCACTGTGGTTCAACCAAATGTAATCTTGATCTTGCCTCTGAATTTGATTGGGGTTCTGGTGTATCTTCTAACACCTTTTAAAGTTGCCAGGTGGTGGAAATAATATTCCATATGTAATGTTTACACTGTTTAACATATTTGATTTCTCAAACTGCTACACCAGAGCTACCCTGTAGGCATATGTTTATTTTGGAAAGAAACTCATGCTGTATTAAATTGTTTTTTAGGCTTAAATATATAGCAATTATAAGTATTTCTTTAACATACAGTACCATGAGTTTAGTTATATAAACTGTAGATTTGCCTACAAGACAGCTATTCTGAAAGATTAAAATGGTTTTTTTGTCACTTGATTTGTTTTAGAGAACCTAGTGACTCTTGCTGGAACTGATTAAGTGTTTGGGAGTAAGCAAAACAGGTGCAAGTGTAGATCTGAGCAAAACCATGTTTTACTGTGAGGGGGAAACAAAACTTTTGTTACTTGTAGGAAATTGATTTGCTTTTGAACTTAGTACTAATATGCTGCATTGCATTGCATTTACTACATGTTTAATTTGTAAATGACATTTGCAATGGAAATCTGCACCTCTCAACTCTTATTCTGTTTTCATTTAAATTTGTCTTTCCTTGCAGCTAACCATGGATTCCTTTAGGTCTACATGTGCACCTGTTTTACCCTTATTGTCAAATGAGTAATACAGCTCACCCTTTATCTTATTCTTTTTTGAACAGTCTAACTTCATGCATATGGCACACTTTTATCTCCCTCTTCTTGGTTTTAACTGTTCTCCTCAATCAAGATGTTAGATAAATAATCTACCAAACTGTCAGAAGCATATGGTAACAACTGCACTGAACAGTTCAGAGGAACTGTCTTCTAGGCAAAAAAAATTGCCCCCCTAGAGAGATGGGGAGAGGGTCATAAAGGGCACAAAAAAGTGGAATATATAAAAAAATTTTTTTTTTTTTTACGTTATGGGTATAGCTTTTCCAACAGGAGCGTAAGACAGTTATTCTGGTATTTACAAACATATTTTATCTTGCTTTTATTTGGGGTAGATCCTATTTTATTTCTAAAGTTCTTGGTGTGCACCAAAGGCCAAATTCAGGCTTCTGCTGGAGCTGTTGTTGGATCTAGCCTTTTGTATGGGCAAGGGAAGGCTATTCCCCTTTCCTATAGGGACATGCAGTCCAAAAACCCTACTTTAAATGTCTGTGCTCAAAATAAGGATAGTGCGAAAGTCAGGCTAGTATGGAGGGTGCTTAGCATGCCCTTGCTGCGCTGTTATATACTCCTATCCATGCATTGCGAAAGCGCTTTCCACTCCCTGCCCTGCTGTTGGAAACTGTAACAGGATCTAATGTGGTTCTTGTGCTTTTAACTAAAATCATGCGTTTTCCAGTCCTAGCTACCAGATAACACCAACTTTTATACGTCTGGTCCTAGAGTTTCTTGTTTAGCTTCTCATAGGAAGATCAGATTGTGAACACTAAAGTTAAGGTAGCATAAAATTTGCTCTAGAAGGATCTTTCCTGTTATCTCCCCCTCCCCCCATTATGTTTCCGTTTTCATGGTGTGATTGGGGGGGGGCCAATACACTACAATATTTTCAGGAATTTAAAAAATGGGTAATTGTTACTATTCAACCATTTCCTTCACAGAGGTTTCCGGCATGCTCCTATTCCCTATGGATCCCTGTCAGGTTTTGTTCTTCTATTTCCCCATATAAACCTGTCCCCAACTTCACAAAGTGTAGGGGAGCTGACAAGAGTCTACCCATCCCAGTCACGTGCCTCACACCAACACTCATGTTTTTTTTTTGTTTGTTTCATCAGCTCTAAACTGGTTCGAGGCAGCCTGAACCTACCTTTTAGCAGATAATACATAACGAAGGGCAGATGACGGAAAAAGGTCTGTTCTAGACATTACAATGCACAGGCTATATTCAAAAAGCTTCTTTGACAAAGCTTAAAAAAAACAAACAAACCAGCAAACAGGCAAAACAGATCACAGCTGTCAATGGACTAAATTCACAACACCAATTTTTTTTACTTATGTGCCTAGTTATCTGTTTTTATAGCTACTACGCATGCATAGTAACTATTTTATGCTATCTGTGTAGCGTTTCGTTACATAGATTGTGTACATGCGGTCTTTAAAGGCCAAGGACTATTATAAGGCCTGCAACCCCCTTTTCATAAGCCTTTTCTGACTGCCATGGCTCCACGACTGAACCATTGTCTACGCCATAACAATAAGACTACTGCTAATGTTTTAAACTGCAATCATTCGCTCTCTCTGTTCCAGTGTCGTACAACTTACAAGAACAGTGAAAGTGAAGTACATCCTAGCTATTACAAAACCCCCTCTGAGTATATCTGGATGGGGTCCTATTTGTCAGTCCTGGTAGTAAATAACTGTCTTTAATCATGAAGAGGAAAGGTTAAGGTTTAAATATATTGTTAGAAGTGACTTTTAATTCATTGAAGTTGGTTTAACTGAAATATGGTTTCTTTAGGTTTTATTGTCTTTCAAAATAAGTTAAATACGGTACAGAATTTTTAAAGGTTGTTTTAATTGCTCTATAAAATGCACTTTCTAAATTGCTTAAATATGGAACTTGAACAAACCTTTCCTTGTATTTGTAAGTGGAACTTCTAGCAAACCTCTAAATACCAATGAAAACAACATAAAATTGGTGGTAATGGGCTGGATCCAGACTTTAGTGCTGGCTACTCCTGGATTAAACCATGTTGATTGCAGGGGGAGTCAAGTTAATTGTATTCTTTGCATGCAGGGATATATCTTTGAATTGCTTACTGCACACAGATACTGACCAACTTTACTATCACACTGTTATTTAGACTTGGGATAGGAAACATCACCTCTCAACTCTAATACTGTTTGCAACAGATGAAATATGACTCCCCTGCAATCAACATGGTTTAGTCCAGGAGTAACTAATTTCAAGAACTTACTTAAATCTAGATTCAGCCCAATATGTTTCAGTAGAAAAGAAATCCAATCAATTGAACTGATCTAACTAACACAGAATGAATTAAAAACAATTTGTTGACTAAAGTACATGTAAAAAACAATGTCTAAAATATATTCAAGTAGAAAATAAAAAATACACCAAAGCCAGTTAATCTTTTTCTTTATGCTTGCTTTCCTTGAAATGCTCCAATATTGTAATCAAAACAGAGAAATAAATATAGAAAATATATTGAAAAATATGTAATATGTTCACTATATTTATGTTGAAAGTTTCTACCAAAAACACAATCAATATTGAAATGCGTTGGTTGATCTCCCTCTAGCAGGGAGGACATTTACCCAGGCACAAAGTCCTTTGTTTTCATTGCTGTTGTATAACATTGAATCTGGAGTGTATCAAAAGTTTATATAGCAAGAGGGAAGAAATAGATACTTTTGCAAGTGAACAGTCTACTGAAGCTTTGTAAGTAATATACTGAGGGGATATGATAATCTGCAAAGTCACTCAGTGTATCTTTTATAAAGCAATTCATTAGTAATTTATGTTGTGAAAGCAAATAGGTGGTGTTTAATATTTTTAACATTTGACTTCTATTTATTTTTTACTTCATTTGGTAGATCATTTCAAATAACGTTCATATTTGTATTTAGAATTGATATGTGTGCCATTTAAACATTCCTATACAAATTTGTTAGCATTGTTTAATTGTGTTATTGAGCAGCACATGGAATTTTAAACAGGTGTAGAGCTCCCCAGAGACTGTTCAGCCTTGATTATTTTTACTTTGATAATTTTCACCTGCATAACTAATATTGCAGTTGAAAAAGGTGCGCACATTTTTAACATTTACTCTTTTGATTTGCAGCATTGAATTTATTTAATGTAAACTAGTATGCTTTTTGATCATTTCATTGTAGTTATTTTTAATGCATACAAAATAGAAGCATCATATTTAGCCTTGTGCAGACTGTAGTTCTATTTGCTATTGCTCCGATGGTGTTGTTATCTTAGCAGCTGCCAGCTAGACTATTGAAGAAGAACATACCGGCCCTAACTTGTATTCAACATTACAATAACCCTAATTCTAACCCTTACCGGAGAAACTGAATCAGCAGCTAGCAGTGAGGGAGCATTGATGGGCAGAAAAGAGATTGAGCAGAACACTGAGAAGCAGCAGCAGGAACCAATCATTGGATCAGGAAGGCCACAGTGGGACAAAGAATGAGAGGATACTGAAGTAAGTAGCAGGAGGGGCTCAAGCAGCAGGGCACGATGAGAGGATGTTCCAGTGGGACAGGAGCGGGGACAAGGGAAGCATGAAAGTCGACATCTGGGCCACCATGTCAATATATCATTTTCTGTGCAAAACAGAGAGACTGCTTTATATAAGAGATTTTTTTATCATATTGTAGTTTGGTCTGATTGTACGTTTAAATTAATATTTTCTCATTTTTAAACTGGGAAAGTGTGATTATGCTTATATAAAATATCTGAATGTGTTTGGTATCCCTTTAATGCTGACATACATGATAAATATAGAATCTGCTATACCACATTCTGCCCATTATCTGTTTTATATTATGCTATTTCTTCTATACATTCATGTTAATGCACATCTGCTGCTTTGCATTATTACGTCACAATGTTTTGCAGTGATTAGAGGGTATGCTATAATGTAGTCACCAGAGACATAACATGCAATAAAGTATAGGATGAAAGCTATATATGAGATAAAAAGATTTCTTTTTACAAAAAATTCTTGGTTGTAATTTAAAGAATAAATGAACTGAATAGACAGCAATGTCCATTGTTCTATTTAGTTCAGCTATATTTGTATTTAGAACATACTTTTTTCTTGCATTTCTCATAAACCCTATTATGATTATCTCTGTAATGTTCCTTTCGAAAGTGAAACAATCAACTATAATTTTGAATGTTTCTTTCAACATTACAATGGTTTAAGCAGCAACAGTAACTGCTTACAGAGTATGAACATAAAGTGAAAGATGGAGAGTTAGCTCTGATTTGATTTAAAAATCAACAAGAAAAGAGGTAGTGTCTGTGTTTAAGCTACACGCAGTTCTGTAGAGTTTTCTCATGTTGCCTGGCTTGTGATTCCTGTAAACAAATTCTGTTCATTGAAAAAGGGGTAGGATCTCTAAGCTTGAGCCCCACGTATGTGTTTTTGTCATTTCAAAGTGGTGGCTTATACTTCATGATCTATAGCTTGAGACAACACCAGAAAAAAGAAAAGGTCTGCTTCTGGGCCAATCATGCTGCAATGTGAGAGGTGCAATATATATTTTTTTTGAATGCAGGAAAAGTACTTAACAAGTCCCGATGAACATGCTGATTCACATGTACACCGTATACCAATTTGACAGCAGATCTGAGATCATCATCTCCTAACCATCTGCTGGAAAACAAAGTGACTCACTGTACTTCTATCTGCCTACAGTGACAATGAAGTACAAATTTTTTTCAGGTTTGGCGTCATGATAATAGAATCAAAGGCCCTGATTTAATTCCCTGCAATGTTGTAGACGTTTTGCGTGCAATGTGAACATAATAGGTCAGGGGAACATCATCCTATTCTTTTGTAAGTCTTACATTGCACACATTGCGTGGTAAATAGGCACTCTGCGATGTGGATGATGTATTTTAGGTTTCATGGCCGATTGGGTGCAGTATTAACAAAAGGAAAAATAAAGAAAGGAATAAAACAAATACCACCCCTTCCCCCTAGAAACTTAATAATATTTAAAATTCCCACTGCAGTATAGTTTGCAGCAGGCATAGGATACCATTAAAAGCTTGGACATACTGGTACTTGTAGTAATAAATGCACCAGCATACCCATGGCTTCCATGTGGGGAACCAATAAAGCGCCAGCATACCCTGATACCGGGCCTGCTGCAGCCTATGGTGTCCCCACAATATACTTTCACATACTTACCAAATTAATCTTCATATGCAGCCCCAGTCTTCTAAGCTTTTAATCCAGCCAGGCTTGCAAAAACAACAAAATAAAACCCTTGTGCAGACAGTGTAGACAGGTGTGGCCAGCCAGACCTCCACCGCAATAATAAGACTTTGCTGGTTGACTTCTATTTATAACCTAGGACAGTGTGGAGAAATCTGACTAGAATTACTAGGTCAGGAATTATAAGTATGTAATCTAAGAGGAAGGATGTGTAATATAATTGAATAGATTGCATTTTATGGCTTGTATTCAGACCACAGGACATATTGCATATACGTCCGGTGTTTACCGAAATGTGGTGCTGCGCATGCGTAGTCATTTTTTACGCAATCTACGTATCTTTTCGTTATGTAGATTGCGTATATGCGATCTGTATGATGGGGCGGCTCTTCTGCTCCGCCCGCACAAATTACGAAAGATGGGCAGGGAGATTCTAATTTTACAGTAGGGGCTGGATTTAGGGGGTACGCATGGATCAGTAGTATGGCTCAGCATACGGACTTCTGATCCATACATTTAACTTAAGGCAGGCTTATGGCAGTGAAACTGCCATAAAGCCTGCACGAGAAAGGGGGGTGACAGGGGAATTTCACTCCCTTCTTTCATGCACAAGGCCGGACCCCCGCACATACGGAAAGTACGCATGGGTCTGTTATCTGGTTCCAGAATTTGCAGATAAATTACTTTTTAGAACTCCCATTTAATGGCTCTATACTAAATTTTTTATTTTAATAAACACATTTATAAGTGCATTGCAGCTGACAGAAGAACTATATAGACCAGGGCCAGATTAACCGCAGATTAACCGCGGGACGATCGGGGTGGTCGTCGTGGGGCCCCCACACACAAAGGGCCCCCACAAAGTGCAGTGAAAGAGATTGAATGTCAGTGATTGACATCCTACTCTTAATCACAGTGTATCACAGCCGCCGTCATATTCCGGCAGCTGTGATAGTGTGCTCAAGAGGAGGATGTCAATCACTGACATCCATTCTCGGTCACTGTAGCGGAAGCAGTATGCAGTGCCGCCGAGAGGGAGGGGGGGGGTACTAATTACCTCGGCTGGGACCCGAGGGGCCTGGGTATGGGCAGCACTGGTGGTCATTTAAATAAACAAATTATAACATTTCCTTCCCTTTTTTTTATATTATTTATTTTTAAAAAGTCCACAGATTCTTTGAGGGGGGGGGCAGTGGTCCGCTGTCAGCCTTTGCTGACACAATAGCCCCAGGCACAGTCATCATTGGTGTTAGTGTCAGATGTCCTACAGCAACGCTGGGGAAAGTTTCCTGAAGGCTGTGTTACAGACAGGCAGCCAGGCAGAGCTCAGCACAGGCAGTCTGAGCAGAGAGCAGATCTCTTTCACTTAATTAAACATAGAAATATAGAAAATGACGGCAGATAAGAGCCACGTGGCCCATCTAGTCTGCCTATTTGTTTATTCAAAACTATACTGACCCTAGACCCTATTTACCCTCAATTTGGTTTACAATTTAGGATACCCTTATATTTATCCCAAGCATGTTTAAATTGTTCGACAGTATTGGCCTCAACCACCTCAGATGGGAGGCTATTCCACTTATCTATCACCCTTTCAGTGAAGTAATTTTTCCGCACATTTCCTTTGAATCTACCACCCTCCAGTTTATATTCATGCCCTTGTG
>WWET01001087.1:409449-451258 GCA_011038615.1 Limnodynastes dumerilii | reverse complement strand
CTTCACTATGTACATTATATCATATACACAGTCTCTTCACTATGTACATTATATCATATACACAGTCACTTCATTATGTACATTATATCATATACACAGTCACTTCATTCACTATGTACATTATATCATATATACAGTCACTTCGTTCACTATATTCAGTCACTCTCATTCATGTCATACATGTTGAAAGATTAGCAAAACAAAGTAATGAATAGGGATGTTGATGTTACTATTATTAAGCCATATATGTAACAAAAAACATCAAAACATTTTTCTTTAATAACAACGACTCTTTGGCATCATTTTTTATAATAAAAAGCTCTTCATAATTCCCTAACATAGGACAGGATCCAGTCTTCCATCACCGCTATACTGCAGATCCACTGAATTCAGCCTTACAAGTAGACTTCCTTGCTCAGAAGTCTAACGTGAACTGACACCTACCTTAAGATTTCAGTGTTATCCCCAAGTATTGTACACCCTCGCTGTACCATCGGCATATGCCCCCCCTCCCACTAGCGCAACCCATCACACCCCACTGTTCTTCATGTAGTACAGACACTTCTACTATGGACTTCTTATAGATGTTTTCCGATCTTTGCGTGTCTTGATCCATTGCCATGAATATGTTATCTAATGCCTTGAATATGTTATCTCTGCATTTTCAGGTTGAGCAAATACTCTTATAAACAGCACTCTTCTTAAAACAAAAGAAATGTTTATAATACTGTAGTATAAAAACATATTTATTACTACTAATAATTATGCAAACATTATAATAACTCAATTTTACAAGGCATTTGTTAGCTAGTAAAAATAGCCTGTAACATTTTTGGAAGAAAGTGTCTTCTTGTTATTGAAATATTTTCAGTTATTTTGTAATAATGGTTTGTATAATATGCTTACTAAGGGAATGTTTAACCTCCAAGGTGATTAGCCCATACTCTTTCCAAAGTTAAGTAGACAAGTGTTTGATAATACATATTTATTTACCACTCCCTCTGCCACTTAATGAAATGGTAACAGAGGAAAAGACTTTAGAAAACTGAAAAGACAGTATAAAGATTATTATTTGATGTTGGGCAAAATCTATTTAATTTGAAAAAAATCCCAAAACATTTCCTACAATCAGAATATGACAATTTATTAATATTGGTTAACTATGTAATGTTTAACTCACAATAAAATAGCTTGTCATCTAATGAAATGGTCTGATTGTTGTTAAGAATAAATATTATACAAAACATTTCCAAAGTCAGAAAATGAGAATAGTTAAATGACTGAATTGCCAGTTTTGAATATGTGATATGTTTATCTCATATTACATATTCCACATTTAGAACATAGAAATGGATTAGTGTTCTGCAACACAATCATCACTTCTGTTACTGTGTTTGAAGTTTCTGATGATTGTGAAAACTTGATTTTTAAGTAAAACATTCCCCACACATAAAACATAAAAATGAATTTTTGTCTATGTGATTTCTTTAATGCTTAACAAATTTTATTTATGAGCAATAACATTTCCCAAATTAAGACCATGGAAATGGCTTCTTACCCGTGAAACTTCTCTGATGTCATATAACAAGTGACCTATGTACAAAACATTTTCCACTCTCTGACCATGGAAATGATTTTTTGGTCCATGTGAATTATGCATTAATTTACAAGATTTGCCTTTTGTTTAAAAGATTTTCCACATTCACAGCAAGAAAATGGCTCCTCACCAGTGTGAGTTCTCTGGTGCTGAACAAGCCGTGATTTCTCAGTAAAACACTTTCCACAGAACAGGGAAATGGTTTCTCGTCCATGTGAATTCTCTGATGTTTAACAGCATCTGACTTGTTTGTAAACATTTCCCACATTCTGAATATGGAAATGGTTTTTCCCCTGTATGACTTCTCTGATCTCTTATAGTAACTGATATATTAGCAAAACATTTTTGACAAACATAAAATGGAAATCTCTTCTCACCTGTGTGAATTATGACATGATTAACCAGATTCGCTTTCTGCTTAAAGCATTTTCCACATTCTGGACATGAAAATGGAAAAGTGGGTAGGAAACAGCGCTATGGATGTGAGTATATATTACAATATGAAAAATAAAACCTGCATAACAGTTAATAATTGATAATTATAGTCGCATAAAGGTATTGTCAAAACCCCAAATGGAAGAAAAAATAGAATAGGGTTATAGTGTGAGCGCTAGAGTCTTAAATTCAATAGTGTCTTACAATGTCCGCACTGATGTCTTCTTTTTTCTCCAAGACAATCCTAGACTTCTTATTTCTTGCTCCTGAACTGATCCTTTCCTCTAACGTATTTTCCTTTTCTCTCCTTTGTTCCACAGGATTTTCTTACATCACCGACACGTTCATAAAAGGAAAGAAAACAGAAGACCTTGCGTCTTATCCCAGGTATGTAGTAATGACACACCACAAAGAGCCTACTTACACTTTTCGTCTCTTGTGGAATGGCCTCAAAAAATGGTTGCTTTCTTCTCAATTGTAGCACTTAGGTCCCAGGTCATTTCTCTCTTGGTCCACCATAAACATAAAGAAGGAAAAAAAAGACCTTGTGCCGCACCATAAACAACCAGTGAATTATGTTGCTTTCAAGGGTACTCACATTTAGTGTCTTCTTTGTCAATTCGTTTTTAAATCTCTTTCTTTCTTTTTCACAGATTTCTTTTTCACAGGTCTCACAGTATGTATGATGGTGTCTCCCATCCCGGACCGAATAAAAGAAAAAGAAAGATCTCGTGCACTCCAACTAATGGTAGCGGACCTATCTAAGGGAAATTTTACTTACAGTGTTCCCATCTTTCAGATCAGCTCATCAGAGAAATACTCCTGGGTGGTTTGTTCCTCTCCCTTCCTCCACTGAAACCTTCTTCCAATGTATTCCCTTCCTTTTTAATAATTTTACGATCTTCAGAGCCAGGGGAGGTAAATCTCCCCTCTCTTATTTCACTATAATCGATGTCTTTATTGTTCGTGATTTTTCCTATTATGGGTGATGACCTCAATTTTTTTTTGTGACTCTCCAAATAATAAAGGATGAATTTCTATGTACTTGCTGTTAAATGATCTCATTTATTTCAAACAATTTCTTCCGAAGAATTCCATTTTATAAACATCTTAAAAACTGTTTTTTTAAAAATTCCAAAACAACTTTCTTTAAAATTCCAAGTTCCAAAAATATATCCCCCTTATTGTAAACTCAGACCCACCTTGATCTTCCCACCTTTATCCACTGCCTCTAAGGTCTCAATACTCTCCAAAACTGTCAGTGCTCTCCTGCTATCGGAAAACGGCCCTCCTGCTATCGGGGCCCCGCAAGCCGGCGCGTACAGGGAGAGAGAGGAAGCAAGATACTGCTAGGATCAGAGTTTTGGTGGTCTGTTCAACGAACCTAATGCTACCAACGCGTTTCAAGCCGGATTGGCTCTTCCTCAGGGTATAATTTTCTTGTATTTGAATGAATGAGGGGGATACTTTGTTATCTCACCTATTGATTTAAAAGGGTGCATAGAGGTATTCACCTAAGGTGTTAAGGTGTTTGCTGCTTGAAAATAGAGCGCAATTTATATTCCCTTTTTATATATTAAAACCCCAAATGGATTTATACAAGGGAGAGAAGAAAACACAAAATAATACTTGTATTAATAACTATAGACATAAAAACAATCTTAATTTAAAACATGTATTTTCCTAGAGACATCTAGCTCAAGCCTTTGACGCATTTCAAGCACAGTCCTATCTCAAAATGTGATATCGATCAAGTCCAAATTTATATGAGGTATCCACAGCTGTTTTGAGCCCTGAATGGTTGAGGGGCGATCACGGTCTGTAAAGGTCACACGTACTTTAAGTTGAAAGAGGTGTGCCATGGGGAAGAGTGGCATGGGGGTGGTATGGTAAGGAGCCGGTGAGGGCGGGGTAGGGAAAAGAATGTGAACGGGAAGTTAGGGAAGTCCTAGGGCACTCTTAAGGTTGCATTGCATGGGAGATACATGCTTATCTGCACCCTTAAGTATGAATATGGTCCATTGTCCATAGTATTGTTTCCTACCCACTTTTTTTTGCAGTTTAATGGTTTTAGGACACTCGAGCGGGAGGAGCTGCTGCTTGCAGGATTTTTTAGTGGTTTATTTTGTATATGTATATGGCTTCTCACCTGTAAACATTTCTCTCAAACGGAACATGAAAATTGCTTATCACCAGTATGAACCAGTTGGCGTTAAATGTATTTTCCCACGCTCAGAACATGGATGGGGATGCCTCTGACGACGCTAATGCAAAACGTATGCTAGGTTAGGGGGATATGCTGTGCACAAGCATCCCCTGTGTTTCTGTTGGTATTATATAAGATAGTATTACTAATGATTACTGTTGATATTATATAAGACACTATTACTAATCTATTTGAATGACCACAATGGTTGGAATAGTATTACTAATGATTACTGTTGATATTATATAAGATAGTATTACTAATGATTACTGTTGATATTATATAAGATAGTATTACTAATGATTACTGTTGATATTATATAAGATAGTATTACTAATGATTACTGTTGGTATTATATAAGATAGTATTACTAATGATTACTGTTGATATTATATAAGATAGTATTACTAATGATTACTGTTGATATTATATAAGACACTATTACTAATCTATTTGAATGACCACAATGGTTGGACCAGGTTGCCATTTATAAATACACAGGGTTCTACTATTAATGTGACTAATGACTGAGAATTCTTAAGGTCTTAATACTATTATATAGTGGGGATTGTATCAATCTGAAGATATATCATTACTCTATTATTACCATATATCAGGCAGATAATATAGCCATGCCTGGATGGTGTACTAGTCATTTATTTAATATTGGAACCCATATTTTGTTGCCCTATGCAGCTACTGACACTGGACTGGATACACACGTATCCTCTCCTCCTTCTCCGGTCCCCCCCTGCCCCGTCCCTGTTTTTAGGTACCTTATTGCACTGGTAAGGGCTACCTTATCTAACCATGCGGCTTTTGCACGGACAATGCCTTCCCCGGCTAAGCTAAACCCCTCCCCCTGCAACTCGCCGAGGCCTCTTTATAACTAAACTACTTTGTGCGGTGTTTAAAGACCGCGCGGAGGCAATCTACGCGCCTAACTGGTACGTAGATTGCGTAAATGACCTACGATGCATGAGCAGTAAGTCATTTACTAAAAATGCGCACTCAAGAAGCAGAAGCTCCGTAGCTGTGAATACGGGTCACGGTTCTTAGTCACTTGAAAACATTGGGGCTGATTCAGAGATGCGATTGCGAAAAGATCGCAAATATACGCATCTAATGTTAAGATCCTAGCAGGTTCCAGCCCACTGCAAAACCAGACACTCCCCTTGCAAACAGCGGTGGATCTTAAACTTAGACCACCATTGAATTGCCTTAACTATACGCTGTCAGTTGGGATCTTAAGTGACGTGGTAGCGTTCATTTAAGATCCTAAGTGTCAGCCCGCGCCCACTTTCCCTCATTTCCCTGCCCCCCCCGCCCATTTCCATGCAAATCCTTAAGATCTTAAAGATTCGCGGCACTTAAGATCTTAAGTGCTTGCGTGCGATTCAGACCTACGATCTTAGCGAACTTACGCTCCTAACCGCTACGCTAACGGCGTTGCACTATTACTACGCATGCGCAGTTTTGCGAATTTTCTAGGATCTTAAATATACGCACCTAAGTGCCGTGGAAATCGCATCTCTGAATCAGCCCCATTATTTTTATATCTGATTCCCGGATGTAACATTATATGCAGGAAACAAATAAATAAACCACTTTTTCTTATTTATTGTATATACCCCTAAGGAAGAGCAATACACAGACTGAGCTTCTTCACTTTCTTTTTAACTTGTTTTCGGTGTTCGCACTGGGGGAATTTATGTGGTTTTTAAAGTATTTCGAGGTGAGGTCATTTACTAGACATTATTTTAATGTATATCAATAAAGATTTATCATGATATTCTCTACTATTCTTGAGTCCCTGAGTGCCCATGTCTGGATTTTCCCTGTCTTGTTGTAATTACTGGGTCTATGTATTTCTAGTGTTTCTAAGTTGTGGTCCTTTTTGATTTTCGGAATATTCACTAGTGCCAGGCCCGACCTCTTCTTCTTCCCAATCTTTTTAGTTACCTGCCCACTTTAGATCAGACAAATGTATCTTCTGTGTTTGCAGTACAGTGAGGCGATGGCCATGTAAAATGTCTGATCGTTTTTCTTGGATCAGGAATCACGAGATGTTGTGACAATATTTTATCTGCACAACACAACAAAGTTTTGTTCACACCTTAATTTTCATAGAGTGTACTGCTGTCTTTAAATCCAGTACTAGGTAACATTTACCCTATATCGAGATCTTGTTGTAATCGGAGCCCATTTATTGTTAAAGTTTACCAAACTCTTTAGTGGCCACGGGCCTGATCCAGACCTACGCTCGCATGTGAGCTTACGCTGATCATAAGCGTAAAAACGGCAGAAAAAACGCACTGCGCATGTGCATAGTGACAACTTCCGATCGTACCAAAGACCTTTTCGTAGCGGCGATTCAGGCGTCCGTATTGTTTGTTTCCGACGTTCCGTATTGTTTGCGTTTTTTCCGACGTCGGGCCATGTTTATAGTACGAAGTTAGTATGGACGCTGAAGTTAAGGAATGTAGGCGGGGGAGCCATTTAAATTGTACAGTATGGGCGTGTTAAGCGTTGTTTATACGCAATGAACGTACGAACGGCCGCGGGAACGCACACAAAAGTTAGGGCAGGGTTTGCTGAGCGTATGGAAGCTAAACCAGGCACGAGCAAGGGGAGTGTCTATTGCCGGGCATCGGTGGTACGTTCTGCGATAATACGCTACGCACACCAGCATAGGTCTGGATCCGGCCCCATGTGACTGTGCAAGCTGCCAGATCAAGATAATTTATCTCAACTTCTACTCTTAATAGTAATTAAAAATAAATAAATATAGCTTTAGAGCAGTCAGCATCACCCGTACACCAGTCACAGTAACGCTTCAGTGCCGAAGTCCTAGTACTGCAAGCGCCTGTCTATATTATTTCTGGATCTGGTCAAATAAAACATTACTTACAATTAGGAAAATGTTCCATTGCTGGCTGGGATCTGAGGTATTGCTTGCAGCCCCCAAAGTGTGATAACTTCATAGGTATATAATATCAACTATAAACTAGGCTCCTGTACAAGTAGGAATAAATCAATTAGTTTGTTACTGGTTCATATAAGGATAATGGTATATATATATTCTGTTTTATGGTTCAGATTTACATGTATGTAACTTACATAGGATATTGCATCAGCCACAGAGCTAATGGATAACAGATGTCAGGTTCAAGACAAAGGAATCTCTTCAATCCCATATAAGGACTTGCTTGGAAGAAATGTATCCACCACCATATGGACTTAATATATACTAAGGAGAACATGTTCAGAAGAGATGTTTTATTCCCATATATGGCCTGGTTCTAGTCTAACACTCCCTGTCCAAAGAGTATATATTGCCATCCCAAATTAATGTATATTGTTGACTACCACCATTTTGTCAAACAGTGAGCTGTGTCTCATGTCCTAAGGGCTGCTGGCTCTGCTGAATAAACTGTTATTTTTACAACGAGAAGTTTTCCTGTCTGATCCATACCTAGTTTTACACTCCTGATTTCCTTAATTGGTTGGATTGGCTTCCGTCAGCTACTTCAGGATAAAGGACTAATAATCAAGAAGCACAGAAGAAGCACCACAACTTGCAGAATCATAGTAAGACTCTCTAATTGAGCGGCAATCAGAAATCATATCCTTCCAGTGACCGGGTGAATTATTGGTCTTCACACTGCACTGATGAGGAGTGGCAGGGAATCATTGAAAAAGCAGCTATAGCATACAAGCAGGTGTGGCATGACCGGAGGGGCCACTGCCCTGGGTTAGGGATCGGTGCTGGAGCAGGAGCTGTACATAGTTATCAGATCAGTATGTGGATATCCAGTGACAGTCTTATACAGACACCCACGTGGCCACATGGGTGATCCTCAAAATCTATAGGTATGATAGATCCAGAGACTAAACCTTGGGGTAGTTTTCTCTATGATTGTAGTCAAGTGTTGCAACATGTCAAACAGACTGAGGGTGAGATTCAGACCTCTATGTTTTCTGTACACACGGAGGTCTGCATGGAAGAAAGGGGTAAACGTTCCCGTGTCCTGGGCAGATCAGCAGTCATAAAACTTAAACCCAGCCAGCCCCTACTGTAAAATTTACATGGCCCCCCCTGGCCACCTCACAGAGCTTAGATGTGTGGAGGGGATGGGCCTCCCTGCCGGACACCTGGAGATCTGTATGGTAACATCTGGTGCGAATGACAAAATACAAAAAAGAGGAGAAACGGGCGCTGGGGGGACCTATATAATAGAGCAGCTATACCTCACTGAGGACACCACCAATTCCCTCAAACATAAAACAATAGAAATGTAAGGCAAATAGTGGGTAAGCGCTACTAAAACTATATTGCTCAGGTTAAAATGACTACCTCATATCCAGTTTATAAATAGGTATACATGACTATCATTTCAAGTAGTTCTTTAGAATGTTCATATTTATGGAGCATTCAAAGGATAAAAAACGTAAATATAAAACTATTACCCCAAGATAATGCCATAAACAGATATATAGTATCAAAGGGCCTGATCCAGACCTACGCTGGTGTGCGTAGCGTATTATCGCGGAACGTACCTCCGATGCACGGCAATAGGCACTGCCCTTGCTCGTACCTGGTTTAGCATCCATACGCTCGGCAAACCCTACCCTAACTTTTGTGTTCGTTCCCGCGGCCGTTCGTACGTTCATTGCGTATAAACGACGCTTAGCCTGCCCATACTGTACAATTTACATGGCTCCCCCCGCCTACATTTCTTAACTCCAGCGTCCGTACTAACTTCATAATATAAACACGCCCCGTCGTCGGAAAAAACGCAAACAATACGGACGCCAGAATCGCCGCTACGAAAAGGTCTTTGGTAAGACCGGAAGTTGTCACTATGCGCATGCGCAGTGCGTTTTTACGCTTACGATCAGCGTTAGCTCGCATGCGAGCATAGGTCTGGATCAGGCCCAATGAGAGGAATAGAGGGCCTATCAAAATGAAGCACCTTAGGGATAGGTTAATAAATGGTATTTTCCTCTAGGTTAAACCTAACAGTAGAGGCCAGCAAGTACTCTTCTGTCCTTTATGTAAAGTTCACCTAAATATGTATTCATACATATATTTCTAAAAAATAACAGATATAGGTTAATCATATTATTTAGAGTAACCTCATAACCTCAGGGGTTCATATCATATGAATATTAGAAGAATAAAATAGCAAAATATAAAAAACACCCTATTATTACCCTAAAAAAAATGCCACAAAATATAGTAAAGAACAAGACAATAGAATGTTTTTGTGTAGAACATAAAAGAGTCCACTTGGCACTCTCGTATTCATTAAAAAAAATTTGAAATGCAAATATTTTTTATAAAAAATACATCATTAAAAAAATATATATTGTCCTATTTATTTCTTTAAAGAACATATTTAAGCATCTTCAGCACCGGTCAACTTGGTTTTATTATATTTACTACACAGTCACTTTGATAAGTCAATCTCGTATCTATTGTTTTTAGGATATTTATTTTTGCCCATTTTTCTCAGGTATTTCTGCCCCCCTCTCACTAGCGTCCATCACACCTTGGTTTTATCATTTATAATATATGCCACTTTATATTTTATTTTGGTATTAGCAATATAGGTTTTAGTAGCGCTTACCCACTATTTGCCCTAAACATCTGGTGCGCACAGCTCTACCAGTGAATGACCCGGCTTCAGCTCTACCAGTGAATGACCCGGCTTCAGCTCTACCAGTGAATGACCCGGCTTCAGCTCTACCAGTGAATGACCCGGCTTCAGCTCTACCAGTGAATGACCCGGCTTCAGCTCTACCAGTGAATGACCCGGCTTCAGCTCTACCAGTGAATGACCCGGCTTCAGCTCTACCAGTGAATGACCCGGCTTCAGCTCTACCAGTGAATGACCCGGCTTCAGCTCTACCAGTGAATGACCCGGCTTCAGCTCTACCAGTGAATGACCCGGCTTCAGCTCTACCAGTGAATGACCCGGCTTCAGCTCTACCAGTGAATGACCCGGCTTCAGCTCTACCAGTGAATGACCCGGCTTCAGCTCTACCAGTGAATGACCCGGCTTCAGCTCTACCAGTGAATGACCCGGCTTCAGCTCTACCAGTGAATGACCCGGCTTCAGCTCTACCAGTGAATGACCCGGCTTCAGCTCTACCAGTGAATGACCCGGCTTCAGCTCTACCAGTGAATGACCCGGCTTCAGCTCTACCAGTGAATGACCCGGCTTCAGCTCTACCAGTGAATGACCCGGCTTCAGCTCTACCAGTGAATGACCCGGCTTCAGCTCTACCAGTGAATGACCCGGCTTCAGCTCTACCAGTGAATGACCCGGCTTCAGCTCTACCAGTGAATGACCCGGCTTCAGCTCTACCAGTGAATGACCCGGCTTCAGCTCTACCAGTGAATGACCCGGCTTCAGCTCTACCAGTGAATGACCCGGCTTCAGCTCTACCAGTGAATGACCCGGCTTCAGCTCTACCAGTGAATGACCCGGCTTCAGCTCTACCAGTGAATGACCCGGCTTCAGCTCTACCAGTGAATGACCCGGCTTCAGCTCTACCAGTGAATGACCCGGCTTCAGCTCTACCAGTGAATGACCCGGCTTCAGCTCTACCAGTGAATGACCCGGCTTCAGCTCTACCAGTGAATGACCCGGCTTCAGCTCTACCAGTGAATGACCCGGCTTCAGCTCTACCAGTGAATGACCCGGCTTCAGCTCTACCAGTGAATGACCCGGCTTCAGCTCTACCAGTGAATGACCCGGCTTCAGCTCTACCAGTGAATGACCCGGCTTCAGCTCTACCAGTGAATGACCCGGCTTCAGCTCTACCAGTGAATGACCCGGCTTCAGCTCTACCAGTGAATGACCCGGCTTCAGCTCTACCAGTGAATGACCCGGCTTCAGCTCTACCAGTGAATGACCCGGCTTCAGCTCTACCAGTGAATGACCCGGCTTCAGCTCTACCAGTGAATGACCCGGCTTCAGCTCTACCAGTGAATGACCCGGCTTCAGCTCTACCAGTGAATGACCCGGCTTCAGCTCTACCAGTGAATGACCCGGCTTCAGCTCTACCAGTGAATGACCCGGCTTCAGCTCTACCAGTGAATGACCCGGCTTCAGCTCTACCAGTGAATGACCCGGCTTCAGCTCTACCAGTGAATGACCCGGCTTCAGCTCTACCAGTGAATGACCCGGCTTCAGCTCTACCAGTGAATGACCCGGCTTCAGCTCTACCAGTGAATGACCCGGCTTCAGCTCTACCAGTGAATGACCCGGCTTCAGCTCTACCAGTGAATGACCCGGCTTCAGCTCTACCAGTGAATGACCCGGCTTCAGCTCTACCAGTGAATGACCCGGCTTCAGCTCTACCAGTGAATGACCCGGCTTCAGCTCTACCAGTGAATGACCCGGCTTCAGCTCTACCAGTGAATGACCCGGCTTCAGCTCTACCAGTGAATGACCCGGCTTCAGCTCTACCAGTGAATGACCCGGCTTCAGCTCTACCAGTGAATGACCCGGCTTCAGCTCTACCAGTGAATGACCCGGCTTCAGCTCTACCAGTGAATGACCCGGCTTCAGCTCTACCAGTGAATGACCCGGCTTCAGCTCTACCAGTGAATGACCCGGCTTCAGCTCTACCAGTGAATGACCCGGCTTCAGCTCTACCAGTGAATGACCCGGCTTCAGCTCTACCAGTGAATGACCCGGCTTCAGCTCTACCAGTGAATGACCCGGCTTCAGCTCTACCAGTGAATGACCCGGCTTCAGCTCTACCAGTGAATGACCCGGCTTCAGCTCTACCAGTGAATGACCCGGCTTCAGCTCTACCAGTGAATGACCCGGCTTCAGCTCTACCAGTGAATGACCCGGCTTCAGCTCTACCAGTGAATGACCCGGCTTCAGCTCTACCAGTGAATGACCCGGCTTCAGCTCTACCAGTGAATGACCCGGCTTCAGCTCTACCAGTGAATGACCCGGCTTCAGCTCTACCAGTGAATGACCCGGCTTCAGCTCTACCAGTGAATGACCCGGCTTCAGCTCTACCAGTGAATGACCCGGCTTCAGCTCTACCAGTGAATGACCCGGCTTCAGCTCTACCAGTGAATGACCCGGCTTCAGCTCTACCAGTGAATGACCCGGCTTCAGCTCTACCAGTGAATGACCCGGCTTCAGCTCTACCAGTGAATGACCCGGCTTCAGCTCTACCAGTGAATGACCCGGCTTCAGCTCTACCAGTGAATGACCCGGCTTCAGCTCTACCAGTGAATGACCCGGCTTCAGCTCTACCAGTGAATGACCCGGCTTCAGCTCTACCAGTGAATGACCCGGCTTCAGCTCTACCAGTGAATGACCCGGCTTCAGCTCTACCAGTGAATGACCCGGCTTCAGCTCTACCAGTGAATGACCCGGCTTCAGCTCTACCAGTGAATGACCCGGCTTCAGCTCTACCAGTGAATGACCCGGCTTCAGCTCTACCAGTGAATGACCCGGCTTCAGCTCTACCAGTGAATGACCCGGCTTCAGCTCTACCAGTGAATGACCCGGCTTCAGCTCTACCAGTGAATGACCCGGCTTCAGCTCTACCAGTGAATGACCCGGCTTCAGCTCTACCAGTGAATGACCCGGCTTCAGCTCTACCAGTGAATGACCCGGCTTCAGCTCTACCAGTGAATGACCCGGCTTCAGCTCTACCAGTGAATGACCCGGCTTCAGCTCTACCAGTGAATGACCCGGCTTCAGCTCTACCAGTGAATGACCCGGCTTCAGCTCTACCAGTGAATGACCCGGCTTCAGCTCTACCAGTGAATGACCCGGCTTCAGCTCTACCAGTGAATGACCCGGCTTCAGCTCTACCAGTGAATGACCCGGCTTCAGCTCTACCAGTGAATGACCCGGCTTCAGCTCTACCAGTGAATGACCCGGCTTCAGCTCTACCAGTGAATGACCCGGCTTCAGCTCTACCAGTGAATGACCCGGCTTCAGCTCTACCAGTGAATGACCCGGCTTCAGCTCTACCAGTGAATGACCCGGCTTCAGCTCTACCAGTGAATGACCCGGCTTCAGCTCTACCAGTGAATGACCCGGCTTCAGCTCTACCAGTGAATGACCCGGCTTCAGCTCTACCAGTGAATGACCCGGCTTCAGCTCTACCAGTGAATGACCCGGCTTCAGCTCTACCAGTGAATGACCCGGCTTCAGCTCTACCAGTGAATGACCCGGCTTCAGCTCTACCAGTGAATGACCCGGCTTCAGCTCTACCAGTGAATGACCCGGCTTCAGCTCTACCAGTGAATGACCCGGCTTCAGCTCTACCAGTGAATGACCCGGCTTCAGCTCTACCAGTGAATGACCCGGCTTCAGCTCTACCAGTGAATGACCCGGCTTCAGCTCTACCAGTGAATGACCCGGCTTCAGCTCTACCAGTGAATGACCCGGCTTCAGCTCTACCAGTGAATGACCCGGCTTCAGCTCTACCAGTGAATGACCCGGCTTCAGCTCTACCAGTGAATGACCCGGCTTCAGCTCTACCAGTGAATGACCCGGCTTCAGCTCTACCAGTGAATCGCTTAGAGCATATTCTAAGATCAATATTAACTACTAAAACCCATTGGCTAATGATTCTGGACAGATTCACACTTAAGAAGGCTTTAAGAAGGTGTGGATAAGCGTGTATATATAAGCATGTATCCACACCTTCCTCCCTCGTCACCTCCCCCTTTTTTTAAGAACCTAGGGCACGAGTGTCCTAGGGCTTCCCTATGTTCTCGTTCGTATTCTCCTTCTTAAGAAGGAGAATACGTAAGTCTTTCCCCTCCCTCACCCACCCCGGCTCCTTGCCATACCTCCCCCCTACCACTCTTCTTAAATGTGCCCAGAGGCTGCCGTGGCACACCTCTTTCTAATGCCTAAAGTATGTGCTGTCTTTAAAGACCACAAGTACTCTATGTACCGAAATGGTACGTAGATTGTGTTAATGACCTACTACTCAGCTCATTTCTTATTTCTACGCACTTAAGAAGCACAAGCTTCTTAAGTGTGTGAATCTGGCACTCTATAACTAACATAATCTTATTTTAAGAACACACTTTTAAAAACTCCATTGAGTTGGTTGAAGGATGCACTCTTTACAAAAAACTAAGTGGCTTCAGGACCCCTCGGGGATTAAGGGCACCCCTATGAATAGAAGCTGGGATTAGGCAAGGGACAGGGCTTCAAGCATTGCATAGATCACTCCCTCAAGCCACTCAAGACAGATACAAGTCAGCGGCCATGACATCTGCACGTTCACATTGTAAACTATTTTTTTTTTCTTGTTACAGTTTCTAAGTGTATAAAAACAGGACAGCAGATAGAGTGAAAATACTATACATGGTATATATATATATCACAAAGACCAGCGGAACCCCAGGGACTAAGAGTCGTATCAGACACAGCAGCACAGTGGGTTTGCTGTAAGTCTTTCTAAGACTTTCCCCTGAATTTCCGATAGCATCTAATTATACGCTGCTCTTTCTTTTTCCATTTCACATGACAATGGAGAACTCTATTATGATAAGAACAATAGTATCACATCTCCGAATGTGCATAGAATAAAGAGACTCATTCTCTATTGTTTTTATGCTGTACTTTAACAACATGAAAGCTGTTTTTTTTCCCTCCTCTTAAGACAAACAAAATGCATAGTATGTGCTATATTGATGAGCCATTCATAGACACGTTGTTATACACGTGTAGGATCGGATACACACCCCTGCACCAGAGAGGGGACTGAACTCCTCCCAGTCACTCCCCTCTCAGTGGCAAACGCAGGATTTTGAAAGGGAGGTTTCCAATGCGTGTAATACATGTGGGGTATATTAGCATACCTCCGCCCCCGACCCGCCTAAGCTCTGCTCAAGCCCCGCCCCCACTGAGACAAAAACTCTGCCTCCAGTGTAGCCAACTTATCGGGACAAACTGGACAGTCAAGTGAAATCGGGACTGTATTGAGGTATGTATTAGGGGTCTGGACATGGCACACATATGCTAATCCCAGAACCACAATATATCGCACATAAAACTACAATTACCCCTAGCCTGTGAGTGTGTGTGTGTGTATGTATATTAGGGAATTAGGCCCAGATCCTGGGCTACGTCCGACAGGGGAATTGCGCATGGCGATTGTGTAAATTCCGCAGTCAAGAAGGTTGTGCGCATGTAGTGCCCGGCGTACGTAACGTGCATTACGTACGCCGACTGTAACATAGAAGGGGCTGTCCCCTTAGACAGAGATAGGCATTTAATTTTGGGCTCGGGGTGGGGGATGCCCCATTACGACAAGGTCTGCAGCCATAGGATTTTTCTACCTTTAACAGGGAGTGTACGGGGAGTGGACGCTACGATGCCAGCCATAATGACCTCAGGCGTCCATAAGGCGCCCGTAGGTCTGGATCTGGCCCTTAGACTGTAATGCAGCAGAGGTTGTTGTGAAGGACTGTTTCAAATTATAAAGATCTCTTTAATATGATGGCACTGATAAAATAAATAAATATTGATATTGACTGTTATAGACATTTTTTTTTGGGTGATTGGTAAGTTGCTTTTTTCACACATTAAAATAGTGTATTTATTTTGAAGGTACACATCTAATAGCAATAGCAGTATACAATGCATTAGTAGAGCGCATGACACAATGGACCAGATCTTGGACCATTCACCATCCTCCACCTGCTTCCCTATTGCCGCGAAGGTCATTACCATCTTCCTCTATGTCAATCTGCCCCACATGGCCACAAAGCCATGTCCCTTTTGCGGAACCCATGAAGCCACACCCCTTTTTCAATTTTTTTTTAGGGGGTGGGGAGGGGATTTCAATGTAGGGTGTTTTTGGGCAACCAGAAACCCCACCTGGGTGCTCCACTACCTCTCTCGTTCATAAACAGTGCGACTTAAATTGGCCATAAGGTAGCCTTAAGTCACACGAGCGGATTAGCGGTGCGGAAAAACCTCCCCCACTGTAAAATTTCAATGCTTCTTTGGTGGGCGGAGGGGAAACACAGCTAATTTCCACTTAAACTCCAACGTACGGAACTTAGTGCTGTCCATAGCTATGATGTAACAAGATGGGGTTCCAAGGGAACCTCAGAAAAGCACTATATAATGATTGCACACATACAATAAGGACATAAATTTTAATTGATCAAGATAAAAAATTCAAAAAAAGTTAATTAGATGCCAGCAAAATATAGGACTAACAATGTGATTGATTGTGTGCAAAAAGTGACAATTAATTAAAATGACAGGTACACTTACCGTGTTGCTGCAATTTGCCTGATGTAGTAATATTGAACTTGTGATACATATAGAGGATAAGATGATTTTGCCCTTTTTTTGTGGTGGATGTAATTACATATTAATGTGTGATTGAGAATATATGGCATGAGGTTATATAGAGGGATTGTTTGTTCTATGTTTTTACTGGCATTTAATGAACTATGAATATTTTTCTTGATCAATTAAAAAAAATATTATATTTTATTATAAGTGGGCAACCATTATATGGTGCTTTTTCTGAGAATCCCTTTGAACCTCATCTTGTTGCATAAATGTTTTTTGCCATATTTGCACCTTCCCACTCAACTGTTATATTCATTCTGTTGGACTATAAAGAGATTTTGGTCTTCAATGATGAGTGGCAATTTACATTTAAACCGTATATTTCACATTGTCTCTGGGCAGTATTTTCCTCTAGGAGCTATAATGTAACAAGCCCTGATTGGCTTGCCAGTCTGCCTATCTTCAGGGTATCCTTCTGCAGGTCTGCGGGGGGGGGGGTGTCTCTTGCGGGGGTGGGGGGGGGGGGGGGGCTACGAGCTGGCGAGCCCTGATTGGCTCACCAGATACTTTTGGTCAGGAAGCAGGAGTGCACAATACAAGCTTAGAAGATCTGAAATCTTAGTAAAAATGGTGTTTTGCCTTGATTACATATATAAATTTTGTGGGAGGTACCTCGGTTCAACTTGGAGCCAAAAAATTGTAATCTGTGATTTCACATAATCCGAACTGCTCATCTCCAGTTAGGATCTTCTGGGATCTCGATAACTAGGACATATGGCATTAGTATGAGGGGGAAAGGAAGTTGGGGGTTAGCAGTTAGGGACGTAGGTAGCTGTTGAGAGGGTAGCATTTGGGAGGTAGTTGTTGGGGAAGTAGTTAGCAGTTGGGAGAGAGCAGTTGGGGAAATAGATAGCATTTGGGGGGCACTATTTGAGGAAGTAGGAGGTAGTTGGGGGTGAAGTTGGGAAGGTAGTAGTTGGAAGGTAGAAGTCAGTAGCATATGAATGCAAATAACATCTAATGATCTTGACATACACAAACAGTCAAACCTTTTCATTTGCAGAGAAGAAGTGATGTCACTGGTCATTGGTGCGACCTCACCTGGAATACTGTGCACAGTTCTGGAGGCCATAATTCACACAACATACAAAAAGACACTAGAGGAATTACACATGTATAGTTTGGAACAGAGAAGGGACGTATATCAAGGGGTGTAACCAGGTACAGGAGGGGAAGTGTAATAGAACATTGGGGCATGTGTATAAACTGGAGGGTGGTTGGTCCAAAAATTTACTTCACTGAAAAGGTAGTTATTAAGTATAATGATCTCCAGTCTGAGGCTAACACAGTAGAACCGTTTCAACATACTTGGGATAAATATAGCAATCCTAAATCATACGCAGAAACATAGAAAGAGATGGTAGATAAGAGCCACATGGCCCATCCAGTCTTTCCAATTGTTTATTTAAAACTATACTGACCTATATTGAGGGTAAATAGGGACTAGGCTCAGTATAGTTGCAAATAAACAACTTAGCAGACAGGATGGGCCATGTGGCTCTTATCTGCCGTCGCTTTCTATGTTTTCTCACACAAGTGTAGAAGAGGAAAGCTATTGACATCCTGCACAGTAAAAAATACTTATTCTTGGCGATATCAGATGAGAGACAAGGAACCAGCTCTGACATCATCTGCCAACTCGTGAGTCCCATGCATAGAATCACTTGGCAGATGTTCTTCCACAGATTATTTCCTCCTATATGTTCAGCCGTTATTAAATATTTGGCACTTTTCATTTGTGTAATTATTAAAAAGAACAGCATAATCTGTTAGCGGGTGCAGCTTCTGTAGTATGCCATTTGTGTTATAAATATTTTAACAGTAGGTGATGAAAAATGTAAATAAACAGCAAAAAAGTAAAAGAAAACAAAAAACCAGTAGAAACAATTAGATATGATATTAATCAGAATGGGACAGGCTCAGGCCTCACAGCAAAGAGATGGGGTTGAGCAGGCTGGTCTGCATGAAGAAGCTGTCAAAGGTTGACTCCAAAGTATGAGCGCTGTCTTAAACTGTCAACCTTTGAGAGCTTGCTTACAGTGCAGGGAAAGTTGCTGTCCTTCTATCCTCCAGGCCCTGTAGCAGCTATACCCATAGGCGTATCTATAAATGGATGCAGGGTGTGCAGTGCACACGAGCCTCCCAGAACAGGGGGTCCTGTGGCATTCATCCTGTACCCAGGATTGGCAAAGTGTAAATGTGAACGTATCGGCCATTCACATATGTGTCACGTAAATCCTTACGTGTGGGCGTGCCAATTGTACGTGCGTCAAAAATAAGTCTGAAATACGCTATGTAGATGGGGGTTTGTATTTAAAGTGTACAGTATGGGCGTGCTTAGCTGCGTAAATACATGTAGCACATACATACGTGAGTGGGTGACATTGGTTACGTGGGCAAAAGTTAAGGTAGGGTTTGGAAAGAGGATCTCGGACAAAATACCTATATTCAAGGGGTGTGCCTAGGGGAGTGTATAGAAGGTACGCACGCGAAAATACGCTACGCAAGGAAACGTATTGCTAGTGGAGTTCTGGATCTACCCCTATGATCATAAAAATTGAGATTTATGATATTCTTGGATCTGATTCACAGAAGCGCATGTTATAAGGATGCATACATTTTTGGTCCCTCCCCCTCTTTTTCCAATCATAAAGGCACCGAAGAGTGCCATGGGGCCACCTTAAGTGCCCACACGTATTTTCCTTCTTAGGAAGAAAAATACACATGGAGATCCCTTCCTCTCACCCTCTTTGGCACATTTAAATCCCTTCCCCCACTCACTCTTCTTAAAAATGTGACAAGGTTGCTGTGACACGTCTCTTCTTATTTAAATAACTACGTGCGGTCTTAAAAGACCTTAAAAGTTCCTAAATACTCATTAGTATGATTACTATGCACCGTAGTTTAATTCTTAAATATATATTCGCACCTAAGTAGTATCAGCTTGTTAACGGTTGCGGTCTCCGGTCCGATGGCTCGCTTTGCGAAATATAGACAGCTGAAAGTTACTTTTCAGCTGCCTCTATCGGCCGATTGGCATACTTGCCCATTTATTTTTGCAGACCCGCCGGATGAAAGCTACGGAGAGGTGAGTAACCTCTCCGGGGCATTTTAGTATTAGAGGGGGTTAGGGGCTTAGGAAGGGAGGGTTAGGGTTAGGACCATAGAAGGTCAGGCTGCGGGGAAGGGAGGTCTTAGGGTTAGGCTATAGAGAAGGGAGTATTAGGGTCAGGCTGCGGAGAAGGGAGGGTCAGGGTAATGGAAGAGGAGGGTTAGGGTTAGAATTAGGGGAAGGGTTGGGGTTAGTTTAGCCACTCACCTTTTGAAGCACCGTGTTCGGTGCACCGGGGATCGATTGGTTGTTTTTCCACTTGTCCTACCCCTTGATGTAACTACCCCTGAGGACTATACTAAGGGTGATGCAGTTGCCGGTCCAGCGACAGTGATAAGCGCCAACCTCAGCAAATAGAAAATTGTTATTGGGAAAATAACCTATACCTACATCGACCCGTTCCCCATAGTGACAGTCTGCGGTGGGTATAACAATATGGTTAGGGCTTAAGGGGAAGGTTAGGGTTAGGCTCCAGGACATGGATGGTTAGGGGTCAAGAAGGGAAAGTTTAGGGAAATATAAAAGAAGAAGAAAAAACAGCCTGTTGTATCAGGTAAGTTCTTGAACCAGATAAGTAGAGAGTTAGTTGCTGAAGTTAAAGCATATACTTTATTATCATATTAAAAAAGATACACCCTTAGGCAAAATACTTATTTCCTTGGCAATCATAATTGAAAATATTTAATCTTATTGCAGTATAAAATAAAACAATGAACGTAACCACCATAGCACCCTATCTTAATCAAGTTCCACTATCCCCAGTAGTAATCAAGCAACCTCACAGTTGCTCTTCACTTTTTCGTGCAGTAACTATCCCTCCCTACCTTAGGCGGATGGTGTCGGGGCCCCGTTTACATAAAAAAAGAAAGGAAAACAAGCACTGCAGTAGCCGATCATAAAGTCCTCCGGTGTGCTCAGTATTAGATTTAGGTCCACTGCTCCACCACCGACACGCGTTTCGCCGCATAGAAGGCTTTGTCAAGGGTAGGAAATGTCTGCAGGAAATAGAGGGTTAGGGTAAGGCTATATTAAGGTTAGGATCAGGGCTTTTTTTGTAAGAAAAAAGGTGCCGGAACGCACATCAACTCATGCGCGACCACACGACCAATCACAAGCCGAGCAGTGCCACAAGCAGAGTAGTGCCATCACAACTAGTGCGAACAAAGTACGTATGCATCGGACCCGCCACACAAGTAGCTCGCATGCACTGTTTTAATTAAACTTTTAAAACTTAGAAAATCCATTGGAAAAAGGTGCCGGAACGAGTTCCGTTGCAATCTATGACAAAAAAAGCACTGGTTAGAATAAAAGACTTACCAGGAGTTGCTGGTAATCACCATTTAGCTGCCGTACAATGGTCTGCCGCAAAACAGACAACCGTACCGGCAAACCATATCTATGCTAAAGATATATGTAACAGAAACATAAAAATAAATGTACAGATAAATCGGGGTAGACCTAGACCTACGTCCTAGTTACATTTGTTAGTGTAGCGTATATTTGCTATCGTGAGTACTGTGCACTCCCCCGGGCATTGCCATCGGACGAACGTACTTTTGCTGATTTACGTCTACCAAACCCTACCTTAACTTTTCCATCATGACGGACGTAACTGCCTATCCTGCCCATAGTGTACAATTTAAATGCCTCTTAAGTGTAGTTGGAACATAAATACGGCTAGTATATTTTAGGAACGCACCTTTTGTATGTAGTTACGAGAGTGTTACTAAGTGTGGCTAAGTTACTCCCAACCATGAATCAGCCTCTTTATCCGACCTATACTCTTACCTATACCTTTGAGAAACTTTTTCAGGTTACAGAATCTTTCCACCTTTTCACTCCGACAGGTACAAAATCGCCTTCACAGCAACAAAACCTGAAATGTGATGAATATGATTTTGCCACATTCGATCTGTCACACAGAATGGTGTCATATGAGATAGAGAAACTGTTGCTACTAATGCGACTTGTAAAGCATTTAATATATATATTTTTTTTTACTTTGTGCAGTTTTGTGCTACACCTGGAGATGAAGGTTAACAAAAAGCTAATTATAACGCTCACAAATGCATATGATGTATATCACAGTATACGGACACAGTGGTGTAATTGAAAATCTAGAAGTGGATGGGAACAAATGGAACTTGACAGTTTTACAATTAAAGCGGTAGGAGATGTAGCTATATCTATATTATGTACTTACTCTGCAGCTTAACCCCTCCTGTACCAGGTTCTATTTTGTACCAATCAGTGTTTTGGATGCAATCAGATCCACAAATAAAAGATTTGGGGCAATATGGAAGCAAGGCCGCACCGCCAGCAATGTTGTCTCCGCCTCCTATGTGACGTCACCTATCACATCATATATTGGTAAAACGCTGCAGACATGCATTAACAGAAGGCAGATGCAATGCGCAGGGAACTCCTTCCCCTCCTGCACATTGGCATCAGTCCGCTAATGTGCAGCACTCATCAGCAAGGATCGGCAGTAGGATACCGCTGATACCTGCCGCTGCGGAGCTAACATAAGTATAGGTGGGTACAGTGGCGTAAGTTCAGTCGAGGCGCCCGGAGGCAAAATAAATTTTGGTGCCCCCTGGAACTTGATGACGTCACACCAGACACTCTATGTGAGGAAGGAGAGGAGGGTGCAGTGTATGGCAGATGTGGGGGAAGGGGGGATACATATTCACTAGTTACACTGTGTAACTAGTGAACATGTATCACCATTGGCCCCCAACCCTCCGCATCTGCAATGCAGGCAGCCACAAGCCACAGGCAGCTCTGTTACTAGTGCCAGTATGCAACTTGGGGATGCGCACAGTGCCGAAACAGTGTCACAAACACTCACTGTCTGGGAACAATAGAGAAGTGCCCGCCTCTGGGCTCTAGCGCCTGGAGGCCAGCGCTTCCGTTGTCTCCGGTACTTACGCCACTGGGTGGGTACCATGTGTCTCCCGATGGCGGCCCTCTAAGCAAGCACTGAGGACCTGATTCACGTTTAAGAATCTTGCAGGTTTTTAGGTGTGTATATGTAGGAAGGAATATACTGCGCGTGTGTAGTAACTTATATACGCAATCTACGTTAGACTTAGGAACAGGACTGCTGTGAATCACCACTAAGAACCTAGTGCCGCAAGGTTCATACTGACTTAAGAAGGAAGGGGCGTGCCAGGAAAACTTAAGTACGAAGATAAGAAGACTGGGTGGAGGGAGGCATTTAAATGAGCAAATCTAGGCACGGTAAGGCAGAAACCTTCTTACTTAGCCGCCCTACGCTCACAACTAAGAACCTAAAGATAAGTTAGCCCTATGGCATTCGTAAGTCGCTTAAGAACTTGAAAACCAGGGGCGTCAGAGGAGTCGCCTTGCTGCTAGTTGCGTAAATTTAAGAACCTAACGCTTTCATAAGTGTGAATCAGGTCCTGAGTTATCACAACCGCGTCCTATGGGGGACTCCGCAAGCCTCACTCACAGAGCCAGCAACTGTATATTAATAGCGTGTCGCGGGTCTGCATATAAGGCTGCCAGGGAGGAGAAGAGGGGAAAAAATGGTAGAGGTAAGCTGTAATATAAAATATCCTGTGGAGACGTAAAATCGCAGTTTAGAACGCAGTGCGCATGCGCACCATAACGAATTTACACGCACGAAAATACGCTCCGCGAATAAACATACGGCACACGTAGTTCTGGATCTACCCCAATGTTCATTAAGTCATACCATTAGCGTAACGTTGCACTCCTGTACTTTGTTACCAGTGCCATGCACCTATTTTGGATTTGAAATACCTTTCATGTTATACTTAATAAACCCATAATAGACCTGATTCAGATTGACGTGCGACTTATTTGCGCGCATACGTCTGATAGTAGACACGGAAGAGGAGAGGGCACGCCCCATCACTCCCCTCCTTCTCACGGAGTTCTGGACATTTATGTTTCCTGAACTCTACATTAAATAATACGCACGGACACTGATCCGTGAGGACGTGCAGCTTTCCACCCCTGGCCTATCATTTGCATGTTTAATGCCGCCTGTGTGGTACGCAGATCTGATTGACCGGCCTCTTCTACAGAAGTCTACACATACGGAATTCTGTACGCAAGGACTTCAGGCACGTAACATCTGGCGTGCGTGCGCGCAGATGTTACCTGTCAAGGGGACTTACGCCCCTAATATACGCATTTCTGAATCAGGCCCACTGTATAAAATGGACTAAACGTATTTTTATTGAATTGGCAGGGGCCTCTATACATTAGTGTGTGTGCGTTTGTGTGTGTGTGTGCGAATTTGTTTGTGTGTTTGTGCAGGCGCAGTACTATTCCAAAGCAGGATTAAGCAGTTGCCTCAGCGATCCTGTCATACAGTCAGTGTGATCTGATCACTGACTCCAGCTGATCAAGGAATGATGTACATAAATACATATTTACTCTATAACAACACAAAAAAAGAGGAGTGGTCTTAGTACTGCCCAATGATCCACTAACGAAATTCTATTGCCTCTTTGGATAGTGTTGGGATTGTTCTATACCTCTTTTGTCTCTGTGCACCTTGACAATATTATTAAGACTTTACGGGCCCAATTTAATTGCTTGCGTTACCTGTTTGCAGAGCTTTTTGGCGAATTTTCTTTCTTTTACATCAATTCACTTTCAATTTTCTTACCATAATAACAGGGAATCTGCGCAATTCGTGCTTTTTTCCTCCTTCGCGGACAGTTGAATCGAGCCCTAAGGGTGCCTTGCACACAATACGCTAATCCATGTACCGTTACATACAAAGTCACGTTTAGTAATCCCCCCCCAATCCTTTAATGATGCATTGCATAGGAATGGGATTTACAGGTACCAAAGGCTGCAGGCAAAGAGTGAAAAGTAGTTTTACTGTGCTTCGAACACACTAACCGTTACATAATATTTATCCAGCCTGCTTCAGACACAAACAAACTTGTTAATGTGGAGAAGGCAGCAGTTTTTTTTTCCCCAAAGGGAGGCAATTGAAACGGTTCCAGGAAACACTACAGCAATGTTTGTTTGGAAACATTAAACTCAACTCTCTTCCTCTAAAATTTAACGCTCCTGCAGAGGATAGGAAGCTTCGTCTAGGCAGTATTCGGGGGGAAATGAGTGCCTTTATTGACAGCGCAAGAAGAACTCTAATTACAACGGGAATCAAAGTGATAAATGCGCAGTGTCATTTCGCGTTATATTACGTTGACCTATTTTAAATGCTCTTGAAATACCCTTATTTGATTTGCTTTATATTTCATGCTGGAACGAAGCCAAGCGCTGGGTTTTATGATGTCATTTTATGATCTTCTGCATTTTTTACAACCCAAGACCTGCCAGTTTTAAAGCTGACCTTGAATGGCATTCGATATTTATACGCCATTAATAGATTCACCTCTACACCGCTCCCCATCCGGCATCGCCAGTACCGCAGTGATGTATTAATCCGAAGGGGTTCACAATCGCTTTTCAAACAGTCCACAAAAAATATAAAAAGACAAATTGTTCGATATGACACCAGCTCGGTCGGCGTTTAATGTCACCACAACATAAGTAGAAGAAAAAAAAACGACTAAAAGGACAACACCATTACAACAACAAAAAATGATTCGTGGGGATTTTAAACCGCTGCTTGTCGTTAATTCCAGAGCACAATGCATTTCTAATAGATTTTACAAAGCTAAATCTTATTTTCCCCATTATCTCGTGTCTCATTTGATGCTAAATAGATTGCTCATAAGACTATGGAGTTCATTTTCATCAACATAGAAACCTTTTCTAAAGCCGACTAGGACAATGTTGTGTGTGCAATAAAACACGCTCCTAAATTATGCACGAGAACAATATAAAATAAATGTACAAGAACATAACGGATTATTACTCGCTGGAACATTAGAGAAAAATATACAGCACTTTAGTTTGGTGTTATTTTCTGCAATTACTTGTCACTTGGATAGACTCTGCGACGTAGATGATGATCTCTCTCTGTTGTCCTTGATATTGAGTCTTAGAACAACATTAGCTATTCCTAGAATGTTACAGGAAACTCATTAGAGCCTTTGTATCTGTGAAACTCACGTGGCAGGAGTCAATTATCATTTATCAAGAATAAAGCCACAAAAAAGGAATTAGGTCTATTTTTATTTAAATAACAATTTAACTACCTTGTAAGCAAGCATCTGATTATACTCTTCCACAGCTTTCGACAGTGTTTACTTTCCAAAATCTATCTGAAGGGAAAACAAATATGGCAGAATGTAATGTCATATGATAGCAGAAAAGGAGAGGGAGATTTCAGAAGGGCTTTCAAAAAGCTCTCTGTTCACTCTCTATATCATGGACCATGTGATTTAGATATAGTTTTGCACCTGCTGGGATGAAGTCCACGTGGGGGCATGATGATGGAATTGTGTTGTCATATCTTGGACTCAGTTACATCATGGTTGGAAAGGTGTTGTGTCTCGTCCTCACAAGACTTTCCGCTTATTGCACAATAAAAAAAATGATGGGATATGGGGAGGGGGGTTCCCTGGATTCCAGAAGAACTTTCACAGACTTTTAGGCACATCAAGGGAAGTTTTCAAGAAATGCAAGGCACCTCACAGTTATGTGTATTTGTGTGTGTGACAATAGTTATGTGTATTTGTGTGTGTGACAATAGTTATATGTATTTGTGTGTGTGACAATAGTTATATGTATTTGTGTGTGTGACAATAGTTATATGTATTTGTGTGTGTGACAATAGTTATATGTATTTGTGTGTGTGACAATAGTTATATGTATTTGTGTGTGTGACAATAGTTATATGTATTTGTGTGTGTGACAATAGTTATATGTATTTGTGTGTGTGACAATAGTTATATGTATTTGTGTGTGTGACAATAGTTATATGTATTTGTGTGTGTGACAATAGTTATATGTATTTGTGTGTGTGACAATAGTTATATGTATTTGTGTGTGTGACAATAGTTATATGTATTTGTGTGTGTGACAATAGTTATATGTATTTGTGTGTGTGACAATAGTTATATGTATTTGTGTGTGTGACAATAGTTATATGTATTTGTGTGTGTGACAATAGTTATATGTATTTGTGTGTGTGACAATAGTTATATGTATTTGTGTGTGTGACAATAGTTATATGTATTTGTGTGTGTGACAATAGTTATATGTATTTGTGTGTGTGACAATAGTTATATGTATTTGTGTGTGTGACAATAGTTATATGTATTTGTGTGTGTGACAATAGTTATATGTATTTGTGTGTGTGACAATAGTTATATGTATTTGTGTGTGTGACAATAGTTATATGTATTTGTGTGTGTGACAATAGTTATATGTATTTGTGTGTGTGACAATAGTTATATGTATTTGTGTGTGTGACAATAGTTATATGTATTTGTGTGTGTGACAATAGTTATATGTATTTGTGTGTGTGACAATAGTTATATGTATTTGTGTGTGTGACAATAGTTATATGTATTTGTGTGTGTGACAATAGTTATATGTATTTGTGTGTGTGACAATAGTTATATGTATTTGTGTGTGTGACAATAGTTATATGTATTTGTGTGTGTGACAATAGTTATATGTATTTGTGTGTGTGACAATAGTTATATGTATTTGTGTGTGTGACAATAGTTATATGTATTTGTGTGTGTGACAATAGTTATATGTATTTGTGTGTGTGACAATAGTTATATGTATTTGTGTGTGTGACAATAGTTATATGTATTTGTGTGTGTGACAATAGTTATATGTATTTGTGTGTGTGACAATAGTTATATGTATTTGTGTGTGTGACAATAGTTATATGTATTTGTGTGTGTGACAATAGTTATATGTATTTGTGTGTGTGACAATAGTTATATGTATTTGTGTGTGTGACAATAGTTATATGTATTTGTGTGTGTGACAATAGTTATATGTATTTGTGTGTGTGACAATAGTTATATGTATTTGTGTGTGTGACAATAGTTATATGTATTTGTGTGTGTGACAATAGTTATATGTATTTGTGTGTGTGACAATAGTTATATGTATTTGTGTGTGTGACAATAGTTATATGTATTTGTGTGTGTGACAATAGTTATATGTATTTGTGTGTGTGACAATAGTTATATGTATTTGTGTGTGTGACAATAGTTATATGTATTTGTGTGTGTGACAATAGTTATATGTATTTGTGTGTGTGACAATAGTTATATGTATTTGTGTGTGTGACAATAGTTATATGTATTTGTGTGTGTGACAATAGTTATATGTATTTGTGTGTGTGACAATAGTTATATGTATTTGTGTGTGTGACAATAGTTATATGTATTTGTGTGTGTGACAATAGTTATATGTATTTGTGTGTGTGACAATAGTTATATGTATTTGTGTGTGTGACAATAGTTATATGTATTTGTGTGTGTGACAATAGTTATATGTATTTGTGTGTGTGACAATAGTTATATGTATTTGTGTGTGTGACAATAGTTATATGTATTTGTGTGTGTGACAATAGTTATATGTATTTGTGTGTGTGACAATAGTTATATGTATTTGTGTGTGTGACAATAGTTATATGTATTTGTGTGTGTGACAATAGTTATATGTATTTGTGTGTGTGACAATAGTTATATGTATTTGTGTGTGTGACAATAGTTATATGTATTTGTGTGTGTGACAATAGTTATATGTATTTGTGTGTGTGACAATAGTTATATGTATTTGTGTGTGTGACAATAGTTATATGTATTTGTGTGTGTGACAATAGTTATATGTATTTGTGTGTGTGACAATAGTTATATGTATTTGTGTGTGTGACAATAGTTATATGTATTTGTGTGTGTGACAATAGTTATATGTATTTGTGTGTGTGACAATAGTTATATGTATTTGTGTGTGTGACAATAGTTATATGTATTTGTGTGTGTGACAATAGTTATATGTATTTGTGTGTGTGACAATAGTTATATGTATTTGTGTGTGTGACAATAGTTATATGTATTTGTGTGTGTGACAATAGTTATATGTATTTGTGTGTGTGACAATAGTTATATGTATTTGTGTGTGTGACAATAGTTATATGTATTTGTGTGTGTGACAATAGTTATATGTATTTGTGTGTGTGACAATAGTTATATGTATTTGTGTGTGTGACAATAGTTATATGTATTTGTGTGTGTGACAATAGTTATATGTATTTGTGTGTGTGACAATAGTTATATGTATTTGTGTGTGTGACAATAGTTATATGTATTTGTGTGTGTGACAATAGTTATATGTATTTGTGTGTGTGACAATAGTTATATGTATTTGTGTGTGTGACAATAGTTATATGTATTTGTGTGTGTGACAATAGTTATATGTATTTGTGTGTGTGACAATAGTTATATGTATTTGTGTGTGTGACAATAGTTATATGTATTTGTGTGTGTGACAATAGTTATATGTATTTGTGTGTGTGACAATAGTTATATGTATTTGTGTGTGTGACAATAGTTATATGTATTTGTGTGTGTGACAATAGTTATATGTATTTGTGTGTGTGACAATAGTTATATGTATTTGTGTGTGTGACAATAGTTATATGTATTTGTGTGTGTGACAATAGTTATATGTATTTGTGTGTGTGACAATAGTTATATGTATTTGTGTGTGTGACAATAGTTATATGTATTTGTGTGTGTGACAATAGTTATATGTATTTGTGTGTGTGACAATAGTTATATGTATTTGTGTGTGTGACAATAGTTATATGTATTTGTGTGTGTGACAATAGTTATATGTATTTGTGTGTGTGACAATAGTTATATGTATTTGTGTGTGTGACAATAGTTATATGTATTTGTGTGTGTGACAATAGTTATATGTATTTGTGTGTGTGACAATAGTTATATGTATTTGTGTGTGTGACAATAGTTATATGTATTTGTGTGTGTGACAATAGTTATATGTATTTGTGTGTGTGACAATAGTTATATGTATTTGTGTGTGTGACAATAGTTATATGTATTTGTGTGTGTGACAATAGTTATATGTATTTGTGTGTGTGACAATAGTTATATGTATTTGTGTGTGTGACAATAGTTATATGTATTTGTGTGTGTGACAATAGTTATATGTATTTGTGTGTGTGACAATAGTTATATGTATTTGTGTGTGTGACAATAGTTATATGTATTTGTGTGTGTGACAATAGTTATATGTATTTGTGTGTGTGACAATAGTTATATGTATTTGTGTGTGTGACAATAGTTATATGTATTTGTGTGTGTGACAATAGTTATATGTATTTGTGTGTGTGACAATAGTTATATGTATTTGTGTGTGTGACAATAGTTATATGTATTTGTGTGTGTGACAATAGTTATATGTATTTGTGTGTGTGACAATAGTTATATGTATTTGTGTGTGTGACAATAGTTATATGTATTTGTGTGTGTGACAATAGTTATATGTATTTGTGTGTGTGACAATAGTTATATGTATTTGTGTGTGTGACAATAGTTATATGTATTTGTGTGTGTGACAATAGTTATATGTATTTGTGTGTGTGACAATAGTTATATGTATTTGTGTGTGTGACAATAGTTATATGTATTTGTGTGTGTGACAATAGTTATATGTATTTGTGTGTGTGACAATAGTTATATGTATTTGTGTGTGTGACAATAGTTATATGTATTTGTGTGTGTGACAATAGTTATATGTATTTGTGTGTGTGACAATAGTTATATGTATTTGTGTGTGTGACAATAGTTATATGTATTTGTGTGTGTGACAATAGTTATATGTATTTGTGTGTGTGACAATAGTTATATGTATTTGTGTGTGTGACAATAGTTATATGTATTTGTGTGTGTGACAATAGTTATATGTATTTGTGTGTGTGACAATAGTTATATGTATTTGTGTGTGTGACAATAGTTATATGTATTTGTGTGTGTGACAATAGTTATATGTATTTGTGTGTGTGACAATAGTTATATGTATTTGTGTGTGTGACAATAGTTATATGTATTTGTGTGTGTGACAATAGTTATATGTATTTGTGTGTGTGACAATAGTTATATGTATTTGTGTGTGTGACAATAGTTATATGTATTTGTGTGTGTGACAATAGTTATATGTATTTGTGTGTGTGACAATAGTTATATGTATTTGTGTGTGTGACAATAGTTATATGTATTTGTGTGTGTGACAATAGTTATATGTATTTGTGTGTGTGACAATAGTTATATGTATTTGTGTGTGTGACAATAGTTATATGTATTTGTGTGTGTGACAATAGTTATATGTATTTGTGTGTGTGACAATAGTTATATGTATTTGTGTGTGTGACAATAGTTATATGTATTTGTGTGTGTGACAATAGTTATATGTATTTGTGTGTGTGACAATAGTTATATGTATTTGTGTGTGTGACAATAGTTATATGTATTTGTGTGTGTGACAATAGTTATATGTATTTGTGTGTGTGACAATAGTTATATGTATTTGTGTGTGTGACAATAGTTATATGTATTTGTGTGTGTGACAATAGTTATATGTATTTGTGTGTGTGACAATAGTTATATGTATTTGTGTGTGTGACAATAGTTATATGTATTTGTGTGTGTGACAATAGTTATATGTATTTGTGTGTGTGACAATAGTTATATGTATTTGTGTGTGTGACAATAGTTATATGTATTTGTGTGTGTGACAATAGTTATATGTATTTGTGTGTGTGACAATAGTTATATGTATTTGTGTGTGTGACAATAGTTATATGTATTTGTGTGTGTGACAATAGTTATATGTATTTGTGTGTGTGACAATAGTTATATGTATTTGTGTGTGTGACAATAGTTATATGTATTTGTGTGTGTGACAATAGTTATATGTATTTGTGTGTGTGACAATAGTTATATGTATTTGTGTGTGTGACAATAGTTATATGTATTTGTGTGTGTGACAATAGTTATATGTATTTGTGTGTGTGACAATAGTTATATGTATTTGTGTGTGTGACAATAGTTATATGTATTTGTGTGTGTGACAATAGTTATATGTATTTGTGTGTGTGACAATAGTTATATGTATTTGTGTGTGTGACAATAGTTATATGTATTTGTGTGTGTGACAATAGTTATATGTATTTGTGTGTGTGACAATAGTTATATGTATTTGTGTGTGTGACAATAGTTATATGTATTTGTGTGTGTGACAATAGTTATATGTATTTGTGTGTGTGACAATAGTTATATGTATTTGTGTGTGTGACAATAGTTATATGTATTTGTGTGTGTGACAATAGTTATATGTATTTGTGTGTGTGACAATAGTTATATGTATTTGTGTGTGTGACAATAGTTATATGTATTTGTGTGTGTGACAATAGTTATATGTATTTGTGTGTGTGACAATAGTTATATGTATTTGTGTGTGTGACAATAGTTATATGTATTTGTGTGTGTGACAATAGTTATATGTATTTGTGTGTGTGACAATAGTTATATGTATTTGTGTGTGTGACAATAGTTATATGTATTTGTGTGTGTGACAATAGTTATATGTATTTGTGTGTGTGACAATAGTTATATGTATTTGTGTGTGTGACAATAGTTATATGTATTTGTGTGTGTGACAATAGTTATATGTATTTGTGTGTGTGACAATAGTTATATGTATTTGTGTGTGTGACAATAGTTATATGTATTTGTGTGTGTGACAATAGTTATATGTATTTGTGTGTGTGACAATAGTTATATGTATTTGTGTGTGTGACAATAGTGTCAATGTATCTGTGTGTGTGTGTGTGTGTCAATGTATCTGTGTATCTCCTGCTCTAATAACCATGGTACCGATATGACCTGCTTGAAGAGCTTCAGCTTATCAGTAATCTGTTTGACCGTCATTATGTACTTTATGGCCCAAATCCACACTTAGGTACAACCGGGGACTTACACAAGTTATTTGCATAAGTCCCTTGTGTCGGAACATCTGCACATGCATGCTCCAGATGTTCCGCGTGCGTACTTACTGTCATATGTAACTAAGTTAGAACGTTACTTAGTTACGTACGACAGTAAGTATGCACAAGGGGCAGACCCTTCATTTATGATGGTCGTATCCCCGCCATACAGGTGGGGATAGCCATGTAAATTAGAGGTCGGGGGCAGGAAAGCCCTGTTATGACCAGGTCTGCAGACACACGTAAGTGTCCAGATTTACTACCGTCAGCGGAGAGTGCATGGGGTGTGCACTTCCTGCCACATGCGCTTACCTATGGACCCCCGCATGCTTTGTGGATCTGGGTCAATGGGTCTGATCCAGCGTTCCGAAAATTCGCACGGCGAGCGAATGCGTACGTTCGACCGTGCGAATAAACATACACGCCCCTAACACTCCCATAGTAAAGTACCTGCTTACGACGCCTATACCCTACACTGGGTACGACCGTCGGCCGTACGAAAATTCGCACAAAATACGCTGAGCGTACGGGCTTAGCACGCCCATACTGTACAATTTAAATGGCTATCCCCGCCTCCCTGTAGTAAAACGGGCGCCCAGGCGACCATCGTACTGAACGCACGCCCATCGAGCGAAAAATTCGCTCACAATACGACCGCTATTCGCTCATGACGCCCGGGCGACCGGAAGCTGTCATACTGGGCATGCGCGTTGCGAATTTTTTACCGAATTTTCGCTTACGATGAGCGTACGCTCGCTTGCGGTCGTAGCTCTGGATCAGGCCCAATGAGTCTATATGACTCAAATTCAGACATTTCAGTCATATAGACTTGCAGGATGTTCCCTGCTTTCCCTTCACAATTGGGGGGTGTACTGTCCCACTGTCGTCGCCACCCACCCGTTAAAACTTCCCTGGACCGAGCATATAAAGCATTTTTTGCTTGCAGGTACCGTACAGTGATTGAGGTGTGTGATCTCCTTTGCGTTAGCAAAAATGCATAGATGTAGTGGCAATCTGCTATCAAGTCCCCCACTGGTGCGGCATTCAGAACCCCAATAACACCGAGGTTCGATTCTGGGATCAGACTTAGACATCTAAAGTGTTTTAAGGAGTTAAAGAACATTTACAATTATCACGTCACACTGCCAATTGAAAGGTTAACAACCACACGCAGACTGTGACAATATTAATATTTTCCATTTCTGCTGAATTTCATTCTTTTAGATGTGTTAATGGATTGTGTTAATTGGGAAGTGCTCAGAATTATAACATTTCAGATGATCAGCGGAATCAAACTCTCTGCGACAAATCTTTTCCAAGCCAGAAACTAATTATTTACAAGGCTCTCTGTCTGCAAAAACAATTTCAGTTTTATTATGTTATTTAATTGTTTTTATGCATGTATATAAAAATATTTAAATTTGTCACCTGCTGAAAATTACACAAATAAATAGGATGCCAAGAGTAAAAAATAGATATTCCTATTTTCAAAATACTGAATAATTGCAAGTTTAAAGTTAGGTAACGTTTAAATAAAAAATAAAATAAAAAAACACTGTAAATTTGTAAAATTGTCTTAATTTGGAGATTATTAATAACCGTTACATTTTTGGTGTAGTCAGGTTAGGTAAGTAAAAAAAAACCTCACCTTCTAAATTCTTGATCAGTTCTCTAGTACCTCTGATGCAGTTGTGCTCAGTTCTAAAAACAGGGAAAAGTGTGCCAAACATGGTGTGCCCACTAGCTGGGGAAAGTTGGTGGGTTCAAAAATTATTAACACTTTGTTTAATTACAATTTAGCAGCTACTGGCTTATTGCAGAGATCAGAAAATGGAGCTGACATCACTCATTCAATGTCCTACAGAGAGAGTGTATGACTCCTGTGAATTGCATGTGTGATGTTAGCTCCATTGGGCCGGATCCACAACAATATATGTCGCTCCAAATACGGCCGTCAAATGCCGAAAATATCTACTGCGCATGCGTAATAACTAATTTACGTAATCTACGTATCGTTTCGCTATATAGATTAAAGACCGCATATACGCAATCTACGTAAAAAAATTATACGCAGATTACGTAAATTAGTTACTACGCATCGGCATTTGACGGCCGTATTTGGAGCAACGTACGTTGTTGTTGATACGGCCCCTTGTCTTATCTCTGCAGGAAGCCAGTAGCCTCTAAGGATTATATTCACACTTAAGAGTAAAATTGCGAACTTACTTAAATATACGCATGCAAAAAATCTGCAATACCCATTCAGAGAAAAAGAACCCGGTTAACCACTTCCCTTTGTGTCAGGGGTGCAACCTAAGGGTGTAAATTGATCCTGTATATAATTGGGTACGTGCAGACTTTATTAGCTGTGAATCGGTCGTGTGTTAAGGTGCTTAAAATTGCTTATGATTCAAAGATACGTAACTAAATGCACTGATTAGGCTTTGGAAAGTAAAGATTTATTTTTGTTAAACACAGCTCGTACTCTAATGAACAAATGTAAACAAAAGTAACCATTAAAAATTCAACTTGAAATAAGAATAATCATGACATACTTTACAAAACACATAAACGCATACTGCATGAAGTTAGAAATACAATGATCCGCTACATATAGAGGCTTTCATGAACCAATTAAAAAATAAGCAATTAAAAAAATAAAATCAACACAAACAACCAATACAGTTAAATATAAGTAAATGTCATGGTGTTTGATCACAAAATTTAAAGTAAAAAAAAAACCAAAACATTCCCAAACTTTAATCAAATAATGGCACCTTTACAACGTTAAAGTCTTACACAAAATGTAAAATCAGCATTGGATTAAATAAATGAGCCTTTATATGTTTAATTTAAAAACACACATCCATTGATTATACACACGCAGCAGGTGTGACCTGAATTAAGTAAGGGAAGACACATGGCCTCACAGCAAACAATATGGTTCTTGAACTTATGAGTGGTCGAGGGTTACCGTAACTTTTCCTGTGCGTATGTTAGTTTCTCGTTACACGTCGATGCGTGCATCAGTCCTAAGTCTGATGTCCGTATATTTGAATCAGTCGGTCATGGTTTCTGTGCATAGATTTGGGTTCTGGGTATGCGCAGTTTAACTCATCATAAAAATAAGTTTTAATGATTTACGAAAGGGCTGCAATCTAGCTTCCCCACTATATTGCGAAATAAGCATCTTAGATATGAAAGCTGGGCCTCACTGTAACTCTGACTGATGCCTGGTAATTCTCTGCACATCTACTTAAAACTCTTTAAGGGCACAATATGCCCAGACAGGGAAACACTTATCTAACCACTAACTTCTTTAGCTTTAAGTCTGAAACAATAATAATTTTATCATCAAGTTTTACTTTCCCGCAATTCACTCTTTTATTTATTTTTTTTTGAAGGAAGGAGGGGCGTTACTTTGTCACTGAGATAAATGCAGATTCCTAGTCATTGGTTTTAAACTGTGTTGACACTGCAAGACATTTTGCATTTTAAAGCATCCTTAAATAACCTTAAAAATAACTTGGCTTCAGAAGAGAAGGAGTCACCTAGTTAATTTACAACACAGTGCATGTCAAAACAAGTGCACCCATTTCAAAACTGACTACAGATGGAACTCAGGACTAATTACATCAAGAAATACATCAATAAATTTTACCAATGTCTACGTGTAGGGGGCTGGCACTTAAAGATCAATTTTAGCCCTGTGTGTTTGATTTTGACATTTTGCAAATAATATTAATGTTAGGAAATTCTGTTGGTGTATTGTGCTCATACATTTGCCAAACCTATTGCGTCACAGCAGTGACTTGGGCTGTTTAGTGCCTGTCTGCTACATCCCATAAATAATTCCATCCAGAGGTACCATTGTGCACACATTAATATACAATAAACTACAGTTGTGCTCAGTTAAACCTTTCTCAAAATAGGTAAAAATCTGCCATGCATAATGTGCAGAAATCATTAAACCTTTCTTTACTTACAAGTTAGTAGCTACTGATTTCATGCAGAGATCAGACAATGCAGGTGATGTCACTCATCCAATGTCCAACAGAATGAGCCTATGACTCATCATGTGAATTGAATAGGTGATGTCAGCTCCAATGTCTCATCTCCGCAGGAAGCCAGCAGCTGCTAAGTGGTAAATAAACAACGTTTGAATCATTTACCAAAGGGCTACAATCTAGCTGCCCCTACATGTCGCGAAATGAGCATCATGGCTAAATAAGCTTTATCGGAGCCCTGCTTTACCCCTGCAAATGCAGCCCACAATAACGGCACACGCGCTGCATTCTTATTAACATTTGCCATTGCATAAGCCCCATTATCTGTAACCTCATTACCTTTCATAAGGACATCAGCCTTATGATACAGAAACTCCTTGTGCGTAGCTTGCAAAAAAAAACACCAAAACACTCAAGAATATGGGAATAATGTTGTTTTATGCCTCCTACGAAGTATATAGATATTTTTTATTGTTATTCTTTTTGGTTTTAAAGCCTTTAGATGTAATGTTGCCTCTAACAATACAGAAAAACCCGGTAACTTTATTTTACCAAACCCCGAGCTTTCAAATAAAGAATGATTTCATTTGCAAATGTGCTGAGTTTTACGACACTCGCTTTTGCTTGTCACAGGGCATCAATCAGCTTTCTAAAACGAGGAGAATTACGCGGGATAAAGTGCTTCAGAGAATATATATACCGCAACCCTAAAGAGAAAATGAAACGCTTCGTAATCAAGACTCAACGGCAGTTAGTATATTAGCACCTGATCTGCCTCTTACAGAACTGGAAGTTGTAGCTGTAAAAAGAACAACATTACAAATCAAGACACAAGGCTTGATAGGTCGGCGCTGATAAAATAATTAGATAAAATTAGATATGGATATAGTCTACAGATGTATCCTATATAAAAGCAGCTCAAATGACAGCATGGGAAAGTAGTATCAAGACTATTCCCAACAATAGAAACACAGAAAAAATATAGAAAATGCTGGAGCGCTAAAAATTAAATAGTATTAAAAATATACTGATTGCAATAGCTAATAAACTATAGGCTGTAATTAAAATGATGTCCACGTTTGTAAATAAACATATACAATTTATTATAACAGAGTATAAAATATTGAGCATAAAAAGTCTTAGCAAATAGTTGCAAATGTGGGGTTAACAACGGAATGTCTTAACCAGGGCTATTAGCTAACTAAGCCAAAGCAAAAGGTCCCAAAGATGTTGAAAATCTTGGAAAGATGTTAGTAGCAGGCAACGGTATAGGTTAGTGACAGTATTGGAGCTGAGCAAAAGATGAAGTATAGAGATGCGGACAGTATTACCACTAAGTGGAAGATGTTAGTTTGACTGGCGGACTCAGAAAATATTGGTAGCGGGCAATGGTATCGATATAAACCATTTTAAGCTGAAAGGCTAGAATAAGGGGGTCCAAACAGTCTTACCACATAGTGGATGGTGAAAGTTTGACTGACGGTCCCAATTGCCACAGTTTATTTGAGCAGTGAGTCGGAGCTTGGCATACCGCACCGGAGTGTAGTGTAAGCGATCCGGGACTTCCCCGCGGGGTCTAGATGTCCCCGGTGCTGATGTTGAAGTGCCAACTCTCCGTTTAGTGGCAATGCCCGTGTCTTGCGCAGAGTTCTCAATTGAGTGAATAGGCTGCAGTTCGATGGCCGCAGTCTGCGGCATACAGGTATGGGAGAGGCTGGCTCCAGCTAGGCTCGGTATACCTTGCACGGGTGTAAGGCACATGCTATTTCCACGCTGCTGCACCTGGTTAGCATACCCCACACAACACAGACATCACACAAAGGAACTGACGCGTTTCGCTGCCTAGACAGTGAAAAGAGCAACATTGGCTTATTTTAAACCTCCTGCCAGAAACACAGGGGCTAGCCGCTAGCGTAAAAGTGCCCATTAGTACTTACTGTGCATGCACGTGGCAGATGTTACACAACGTAACTCAGAGCGTTGGGCCAGTCACATATCTTCAGCGTTACTACGCATGAAGGGGCGTGCCAGCCATATGACACCCGTAATTATGCTTCGGAGGCGGGGTGAGGCATTTAAATCGTACAGTATGATGTACTTAGGAAAAGATTGGTTGACATGGAGGGTTAGGGTTAGGCTGTGAGGCATGGAGGGTTAGGGTTAGGTTGTAGGATATGGAGGGTTAGACTGTGGGGTATGGAGGGTTAGGGTTAGGCTGCGGGACATGGAGGGTTAGACTGGCTGACATGGAGGGTTAGGGTTAGGCTGTGACTCATTGAGGGTTAGGGTTAGGTTGTAGGATATGTAGGGTTAGACTGTGGGGTATGGAGGGTTAGGCTGTGGACATGGAAGGTTAGATTTAGGCTGAAGAACATAGAGGTTAGGGTTAGGCTTCAGTTCATGGAAGGTTAGGGTTAGGCTGTAGATATGGAGGGTTAGGGTTAGGCTGCAGAACATATAGGGTTAGGGTTAGGCTGTAGACATGGAGGGTTAGGGTCTGCGTTACAAAGGACTACCTTGCTGATCATATAACTGTCAGCACACGCCTTATTCAAATTGAAGACAATGATACAACAATATCATGGTGTTGACTGATATTGTCGAATTTGTGATTGTCGCCGTAGCAACCAGAAACAATGACTATAATAAATGCAGTCATCTTACACAAGTGCTCCAAGCTGCAACCAAGAGCTATGATATCAGCGCTGAAAGAAGGTGGGGGCTGCAGGTGGAGAATAACCGGCGTACTGTAACTCCGTCAGGCCTGCTTACTATCCTGGAGGCATCTGTAATTAGATCATGATTTAATTTTTATACTATATATGCACATAGCATTCATTCACTACATTACCCCATGCACATTCAAGGCTGTAACGTTCAGGGGAAGATTCAGTTTGAGTCTCAGATTGGATTTCAAGCAGCAAGTGAGAGGAAGATGCAGGCAGCATTATGTGATTAATAAACTAGAGCACGGGGGGCTCCACTAAAGTATCATTTTAAATAAAGTGTGTATTTACTGTGGGATGCAGTCTGATCGGCCCTATTTTGAGAACGATACAGGTCCGGATTCACGGTTACGTAGTTTTCGTCTTATGTACGTTGTTTGAAGAATTGAGCTACTACGCATGCGTAGTAGCTTATTTACGCTAACTACGTACCAAGTAGATTGCGTAAGCAAAAGACCGCACTTACGCAATCTCCGTACAGAAATGGTACGTAGATAGTGTAAATAAGCTACTAGGCATGCGTAATAGCTCAATTCTTCAAACAACGTACGTAAGACGAAAACTATGTAACTGTGAATCCGGACCACAGTTGAATGGCGGCTGTATCATTGTTGGAAACCATCTGGAAATGGAAAATTGCTATTGGGAACAAGAACCTATTTCCCCCCTTACCAATAGCGAGAGGCTGCAGTGGCTACGGCGGGTATAAGGTAAGGGTTTAAAGGGAAGATTAGGGTTTGGCTGCAGGGCATGGAAGGTTAGGGTAAGGGTGTGGAGCATGGAGGATTAGAGTTAGACTGCGGGGCATGGGGGGTTCGGGTTAGGCTGTAGAGTATGAAGGATTAGGGTTAGGCTGTGGAGCATGGAGGGTTAGGGTAAGGGTTAGGCTGTGGGGTATGAAGGGTTAGGCTGCAGGGCATGGAGGGTTAGGGTTAGGCTGCAGGGCAGGAGGGTTAGGGTTAGTGATTAAGAAAAGGAAAGTTATTGTTAGGCTGTGGGAAACGGAAGATTAGGATTAAGAAACGGTTAAGTTGAGGGCTAACTAAAAACACTTACCTTTTGACGGATTACTCTTTTCGAGATTTACTAAACTGCGGGTTTGTAAAAGTGGAGAAGTTGCCTATAGCAACCAATCATGTTCCAGCTGTCATTGTCTAGTATGTAATAGGAAAGTGAGAGCTAGAATTTGATTGGTTGCTATGTGCAACATCTCCACTTTTCCAGACCCGCAGTTTAGTAAATCTGCCAGATGTACAAGTGGGGATTATCATGGATCTGGGAATGATACATATTATAATGGGGTATATTATGGGTCTGGGAATGATACATATTATATTGGGGTATATTATGGGTCTGGGAATAATACATATTATAATGGGGTATATTATGGGTCTGGGAATGGCACACTCTATACTGTGTATAATATCCCATTCCCACACCATAAAATATAAACCACATATTATAGTATGTGTCATTCCCAGACCCATAATATACCCCACATGTGCTTTATATAGTGTTCTATGTCCATAGATATGTAATGTAAAGGTGACAGGGAGGGAGGTGTGTAATGTGAGAGGGGGATGTGTAATGTAAAGGGATCAGGGAGGAAGATGTGTAAATAAAAGAGGGCAAGGGGGGCACCATGTGTATGGAGGGGGAGCAGTAATAAGGCAGGTATGTCATTAATGGGGAGAGACTAAAAGGCAGATGTGTAACAGAGGAAGGGAAATATGTAATGGTGGGGTGGGGGGAGATGTGTAATGGCATATAGCTTCATTTACTCCAGACTTTCAGTGTGGTAAGAATCAACGTGAGACACGAAGATAATAACCCAACAATCAATATTCATGTAAGTAAAAGCAACACTTCCTTTTAGCCAGCAAATATTAGGGACCATGCTCCGCTCCCTGGCCCACGACACTATGAGAGAACAGGGGGTAGGGGGCGCTGTAGCATTCACAAGCTCCGGGTCCCATTGATCCATACTACACCTCTGTGCATCAGAACACATAAGTACGATTCTGAACTACACAAAGTAACACATTCCAATGGCGGGGTGATGACAGGGTGTACATATGGAAGGCAGCGGTGGGGGATTTAAATCGTACAGCAAGGACTTGACTAAACCCTACGATCCTCAATTACGACTGTGTACAAGGAGAGTGCACCACCCCGGCATGCACAGCGTCTAGAATCGCACTTACAGTAGCGTACATATTCCTCCACTGCGGAGACGTACAAGTGCAGTGTGTTCTAAGATCTTGATCCTTGATTTTCATGCTGTGAAATACTTTTGCACATACTACTTAAATGCTGCACAGTTTAATTTTCATTCTCTAAATTAGAGTTCAGCTAGAAAATTACCCCTCTCAACTCTAATTCCCCCCCCTC
>WWET01001087.1:398565-409412 GCA_011038615.1 Limnodynastes dumerilii | reverse complement strand
TGCTACACTATTTTACTGAGCTGTACACATGCACCTGAGACTTAGATCAGCCCCAAGATATTCTTCATATGGAATGCCAATTTTATGCCTAACAAAACACAGATGTTTAACTCCGCATGACTTCAGAGTTTTACAGAAATCCCTCTGTGTTCTTCACTAAGGTCTTTATGTCATTATGTCATTTGTCGTTGCTATGGAAACAGCTATCCCTTTTAATTGCTCTGCATTGGCTACTGGACCTCTAGTCACATAGATTGTTAGGCAACTCATTATGATGTGGGCTTATCCGAGCATGTTTGTAAATTTACTTTATATCCATCTTTCGGCTATACATCTCTTTTTAATGCTCGCTGCGTTTCATTGACTTATTTGTTGAAAACATGTTTATTGAGATCGTATAACGGCTCATTATGTTTTATTTATCAATGTGCACAGTTTTATTGCCATCTCCAATGTAGTGTTAATGCTGCAGAAGGCTAAAGTTTTTTACGCTTACCATTGAGCCAACGTTTGGAGAGTCTTAGTTAATACCCTTCGTGGACTTAAACATCATGCTAAAATCTCATGATTTGAGGAACAATGGGATTTAAAGGAGTTTCTAAACGGTGTCAATTCTTACAACCAATAGAATGGGGCCCTTATACTGTACGTGCCACCATTTTGGAAATAATTATTTTTTATTTATTCTTTTGGTTACTGGTGACGCAGAGCCAGATCCTAAACTACGTACGTAAGTGATTTTACGCTAGCCGCCGATGTAAAATCGCCCATTAGTATTTACAACGCATGCGCACGGCAGATGTTACGCCACGTAACTCTGAACGTACGCACCAGCCACGTAACAACAGTGTAAATACGAAGACACATAGAAGGTGCAGACTGCAACAATCAATTGCAAAACAGGAGAGCAGCACTTAAATAACAAAAAAAAAAGCCTAATATACTGCAAAGTACCACGGTCTCCATCAGGGGGGGCAGCTGAGACTATAGTCCCAGGCTAGGAGCTGATAGCAGCCCGCCGATACTTATCTAACTCTGCAGCGGCAGGAATTGGCAGTCTACTACCATTGATACTTGGGGCCAGATCCAGAACAACGCTTGTGAGCGAATTTACGCATGGCAGAGATGTAAAATCGCCTTTTGGTAAGTACTGCGCATGCGCACCATAGAAAATACGCTCCGTAACGTAGCGTACTTGTGAACGTATGGGCCATTCACGTATGTGTCACGTAAATACTTACGTGTGGGCGTGCCCATTTTACGTGAGTCCAAAATACGTCTGAAATACGTTAAGTAGGCGGGGGTTGTATTTAAAGTGTACAGTATGGGCGTGCTTAGCTGCGTAAATTCGTGTTGCCCATACGTACATGTGTGGATGACATTGGTTACGTGGGCAAAAGTTAAGGTAGGGTTTGGAAAGCGGAACTCTGACAAAATCCGTACGTTCAAGGGGTGTGCCGAGGGGAGTGTATAGAATTTACGCACACGAAAATACGCTACTCGAATAAACGTACGGCAAACGTAGTTCTGGATCTACCCCTTGGTGCTCAGAGCTGCATCATAGCGGTCCAAGGCACGGGAAAGAATTTTTCCTGCGCACAGCCTGCTGTTAAAGCTGGTTCACGGCGCCCCCTGTCGACCTAATGTTGTCCAGTATAGGAATGTCAGAAAAATGACTCTAGAGCTTGCATTCTATTCACGTTCTCAATGGAATTTAAATGTGTTCTTCACTATTTTGTAAATAAAGCAATAATATAATATCTAATACCCCCATTACATTAGTACCATAAACAAAACCCAAACAGGGGTAAAAAGCTGACGCTCGCGCACTCTGTTCCATCATTGTTGTGTCGAATTTTTCTACCTCTTGCAAAATGCGTATCATTACTCTCATGATTAGCGTGATCACTGTGACCTTTCCGGCTCAGCCAGGCATGATAAGCACATGAATTATTAAGAAAGTCTTATGTGCAGGTATTGTGGATAGAGAAATTCACTGCTCTGAGCTGTGTATTGTTTTAGAGAAGCCATAATGGAGTAGGAGGTGGGGGAGGGTGTCTGGCGTTACTTGTTTACAGTGTTTTATACTAGACGGCATAAAGGTAGGAAATGTGGACTGGACTCTCAACTGCGTGTTTTGTAAGTTACGTGCCGATTTCCGCTAATGCGCACGCATAGTAAATATTTTACGCCATCTACGTAGCGCTTCCCTACGTAGATGGCGTACATGCGGTCTTTTAAGACCTCATGCACGCAATCTATGTAACAAAACGCTACGTAAATAGCGTAAAATATTACGACGTGTGCGCATTAGCGCAGGACTTAGAAATCGGCTTCGCAATTTTAAAAACCCGTAGTTGAGAATAAGATCCTATGTCTGGATGCAGGGGTATAAATACAGGGTGCAAGGTGTGCGGCTGTTACGGGGTCCGAACGAGAAGGGGAGCTGTCAGAGACTGACACCTTAAAAAACAGCTCCTCGGGCCAGATCCAGACCTACGCCCGCGAGCGTAGCGTATGATCGCCCGGGCGTATAAACTTTCACGCCCATGACACTCCCATTGATTGTACCGACTTACGGCGGCTGAACCCTACCCTAACTTTTTCAAGCGTCCGTGCAAATTTTCGTACCGATACGCTGGTCGTACGGGGCTTAGCATGCCTATACTGTACAATTTAAATGTCTATCCCTGCCTCTGTGTAGTAACTCGAGCGTCCGGACTATCGTCAAACAAAACGCACGCCCCTTGGGCGAAAATTACGCTCAAAATACGCTCATGTCCCTCGGACGACCGTAAGTTGTCATACTGCACATGCGCAGTGCGTTTTTTAGCCCGGTTTTACACTCCCGAACGGTGTACGATCGCTTGCGTGTGTAGGTCTGGATCAGGCCCCTTGTGTATGAGGGCTGAGCTGCTCACAATGGGGTAGATCCTGAACTACGGACGTCAGTGTATTTATGCAAGCCTGTGGCAGATGTTCCCTTAGCATAAGTACTATCATACGTAATGAAATTATATACAACAGTACTTACAGGGAAGGGGCAGACCGTTCCCGTATGATGGCTCATGGAAAGCCATATAAATGGCGTCTACTGGGCAGGGGGAAGCCCCATTACAACTACGTCTGTGGCCATAAGACCGCAAACCTAGACGTGATATTTAAGGTAGGAGTCTGGGGGGCTGATTCAGAGATGTGATTGCGAAAAGATCGCAAATATACGCACCTTTGCTAAGATCTTAGCAGGTTCCAGCCAACTGCAAAAACAGACACTCCCCTTGCAAACAGCGGTGGATCTTAAACTTAGACCACCATTGACTAGCCCTAACTATACGCTGTCATTTGGGATCTTAAGTGGCGTTCATTTAAGATCCTAAGTGTCAGCCCGCGCCCACTTTCCCTCATTTCCCTGCCTCCCCCCGCCCATTTCCATGCAAATCCTTAAGATCTTAAAGATTCGCTGCACTTAAGATCTTAAGTGCTTGCATGCGATTCAAACTTACGCTCTTAGCGAATTTACGCTCCTAACCGCTACGTAAACGGCGTTGCACTATTACTACGCATGCGCAGTTTTGCGAATTTTCTAGGATCTTAAATATACGCACCTAAGTGCTGTGGAAATCGCATCTCTGAATCAGGCCCTGGATACGTAAGTGTCCAGATTTACTACCGAGAGCGGGCAGTGCACGAGGCACGCACAAGCCATAAACATAAAGTGAAATTCTCAGAATTTCTAGATTTTTTTAGTCCGTCTTACATGTTCTTCCTCGTTTCTTTTTAAGTATGTTTAGGAGAATATTATGCATGTCTTTCTCTATTGGGGTTTTCTGTCACTGTAGGAGATATCATTATTATCCAGAGAAGTAGAAAATATGTAGATAGGTTTCTAATGGAATATTTTTACACGGTTGTTTTTGATTTAAATAAAGGTACACAGCATGGGTTTTGTCGCTTCAAAAGTTTTAACAATGCATTTTTACTATAGGTTGTTTATTGTGAATCAGAAATATGCATTATAAAAGTGATTTTTTTTTTTCAAAATATGACACGTTTTAAAAAGATTTTAAGTATTAGAAGTTCTTTATAATGCTATTTGCCATTAAAATGCAGCCTGAGGTAAGTATATTGCAAATTTGTTTTAAACACATGGGATCGTATTCACACTTAAGAGTGCGTTAGGTGCGGACAGAACTGCACCTAACTTACCCGTCCTGCTCTTAACTCGCCTCCGGTTTTAGGAACCTTATGTCACTGCCATGTTTATTAGCAGTTATGCTATTTGGTATACACAGGGAAAAATAAAAACCTCGCTTGAATCCAATTGTTCTGTGGTACAGATAATAACAAGCAAGTGATAAAAAAAATGGATCATTTTTATTCAATAGTTAAGAATAAACATGCATAAATAAAAAATGAAAATATATTGATAGACAATTGACAAAACACTTGTCCAGATATTATAAGAAGCGGATATCGTATAATATTAGAGCTGATAATTTTCCATTAGATAGGTATTTGGTATTCACCCTCTTAATGTGCCTTGGAGCAATGAGCTACCGGTATAATGTTTGTTAATAGCTGTTTATATACTTAAAAAAAAAAAATATCTATATATATTTTATATTTTTGTTAATTGTTATCATAAATATCATTAGGAAATTTCATTATATTAAGCTTGTTATTTTATGCTTTATTTTAATACAGATAAAAAAAAAAATATAAATACAAATATTAAAATTATTGTAAACCAAAATGTTTTCTTTAGTGGAAAAGGTCTTAAGGTATTAAAAACTCAGAGGTAAGAAGCTCAGAACCATACGGAAATCAACTATGGAAGGGTAGAGGGCTCTCACCTTTTTCAGTGCATATCTTTTCTTCCTCAAGGCACTCGCACTTGTGAATCACGCCCATACTGTACATTAATAGCCCGTGTGCTGCTCATTTGCATTAAGAGTCTTGCCCCTCTAGCCATGCATGCGAGACTCGTTCCGCGCCGATGCATGAATCCGTCCTCCGTGTAGGCATGTGCAGTATATCCTCTCATAAAAATAGGCACTATCCTCTGCATGTTCTTAGCGTGAATCAGGGCCACAATCTTGCCCTCCTCAGCTAATCTAATTACCTCCCCCCTCCCACTTCTGCCTAAAAACGCCCTGAGGAGACATAACGCCGCCTCTATGGAAATCCCTGTTCGCGGTCTTTAAAGACAGCACCTATGCTATCTACATACCGATCTGGTACATAGATAGCGTAAATTACCTACTACGCATGCGCAGTAGATCATTTCGGCCAGATATGAGCAGAAGCTTCTTAAGTGTGAATCAGGCCCTTCATTAATACCATTAATACAAAACGACTGAGATCCTGGCTCTCTCCCAAACCCGACAGACAATAATTTTGAGACGCAATAACAGCACAGAGAATTGTGGTTATAAAATGGGGCGCAGTTTATTAGTTAGTTCTCTAATTGGAATAGGTGACTATTGATGTATAGGGCTGAGAACATGGTGGCGACAGAAGCAATGGGGTTCAGGGTCCTTGCCAATTCAAACCAACAATGGTACATAATAAAATGATGGCGCCAGGCAAAGGTCACTCTCCTGTTACCGCATCTATAAACCAAGCCATGCCCCATTCACAATAGGGATGGCCCCCACCGGGACCCAGCTGCATGGACTGAGTGGCCAATTAGAAGGTTAGACACTGGGGCATACCCTGTGACTGAGCCATGCTTTAAACTCCTTCCCCACATTGTGCCAACCTCAGGGTCTAACCCCCATTACTGCCAAGATGACATCCTACACAAGTAAGGAGGGAGGGAGGGAAAGACACGGGAACCAAAGAGGGCACACACTATGCCTCAGACCATTTATACCCTAAACTAATAAAGAGATCCCACCCCTTTCATAATCTACCTCATTCCATTGGACAACACATCTGCCTGTCTTGTCAGGATGATGACTGGGTCCCAGCCTGTCATTTATCATTACTCGAACCTATGGGGTCCCCATTTGTCTTAATTAAACATTCTATTTAATGGGTGTGGGTCCCTGCATAGAAAGTCCCAATTGTGAAAAACCCGATTCCTTCCAGCCAGTTGCGAACTGGCTGTGATTTCGATTGCATATGCCTCGAAGAGGCACTGCAATCGATCCACGCAGCACCGAAAGCTCTGTGGTACTAAAAGTTGTAAAAAATAGTTCCCCCACTCCTTTCTCTAACCCTAACTCTCCCCTCTCACTACCCTAACCCTACCCTTCCTTCCTGGAAGCCTGACCCTAACCCACCATTTACTGCAGTCTGACCCTAACCCTCCCTCCCCTGCAGCCTGACCCTAGCCCTCCCTCCCCTGTAGCCTGACCCTAACCCTAACGCTAACCCTAACTCTAACCCCACAGAGATAATTGACTTACCTGTTCCAGGTCCGGCGATAGCAGCGGTGGAGGGATATTGCGCATTGCGCAAGTGAATGGGTGGAGTATGCCGAACGGCATACTCACCCATAAAAAAAAAAAAAGTATAAATCGGTAAGTATAGGAATAAGGGACATCCGAAAAGGAACTTTCGGATTTCCCTTTTTCAAAAATCAGTGTTTCATTTCTGAGAATGTAACCGCTATTTAATACACCTTGAAAAAGACTACATGGATAGTTGAAACGCGTTGGTGGATGGTGGGAGCTCCTTGGCTGCAAGCAGTGAGTAATAACAGGCAAGATTTGTAAATGTACAGAGTGGTGACCAATCCTGACACTCTAAGCCCGCTGTCTATAGACATCCATACTAACGAGGCTTCCTGTCTACCACTTACTTTAGCTCAGTTAAGCCTCACTGAAGGAGATTGTATAGGAAGATATCCTGGTTGTTTTATTGATATTTTATCTGTTCTATGAATTTTTATTTGGAAATCATCGTATGAATTTATCTAATAAATTGAAAAGAATAAGAAAGAAATATTTAATGGTGACTCGGGTGATTTGTTTATATGTGCTTAAATGTGATTAGAATTACTAACATTTAAATATCTACATTGCTTCAAAAAGATCTATACGAAGCAAAGCCCTTCTTGTTTGTGTTTTTTGCTATGATATTTATTTTGGAACAAGCCGAGGAAAGAACTCAATATATGTATAAAGCCCAAGGGATTTATATGTGTGTGTGATTTGTATGTACATTATTCAAATTTTAAGTGATACCCTGCACAAGGAAATTTTCCTTATGTGTTTTCGCCTATATATGGATGTTGGAGATTGGAAGGAAAAGGGGAGCAACATTTGAATATTACTAATGAATTTCAACTGCATAAAACAGAAAAAGAAAAAGAGACGATTTATTCAAAGAACTTTTATTGAGTGTACATCAGCTAGAGGACAGAACACCTTATGAAATCTAGAAACCAAACTGAGTTTGCAAGTATCTTATATTCAAGTACTGTTATTGAAACTTGTATTGGTGTTTCATACCTATAGGGCTTGAGAATATTGAATTATATTATTTTGGAAGAATACTGACATTTATTTGAATATTTTTTGAAGAATCTCAAACAAGGAAAACATCTGGGGTCACATTTACTAAGCTGCGGGTTTGGAAAAGAGGAGATGTTGCCCATAGCAACCAATCAGATTCTACCTGACATTCTCTAGTATGTAATAGGAAAGTGAGAGCTAGAATCTGATTGGTTGCTATGGGCAACATCTCCACTTTTCCAAACCCACAGCTTAGTAAATCTGGCTCCTAGACTGTTTTCTGTTATAAGAGAGCATTATTCTACCCTATTTCTTTTTTTTATATATGCTATTTAATAGCAACAGGAATACTCTAAGCCGAATTGCAAATTTAAAGTGCTACCCTTACAGGAATAGATCTTTCATTTCTTTTCTCTTGGGAGAAAATCCTTATTTGTTTCTTGGGTCTGCTGGATATTCTGGAATCAATTACTTTTTTTTGTCTCTGTGTAAGTTACAGCCAAGTTTTAGATTTTCACTTTAATTAAAAAATGTGTAATTATAGTGGTACATACATCATTTAAATAGCTCACAGGGTAGTTTATCTTAGTGTTGCCTGAAACCAAAGTCTACATTTTTAAAAGAAAAGGGCTGATTTACGCCTAAATGTATTCTTACTCCAGGCCAGTATAACTCACCATTTTACATCTTTTATATAACCGTACTCGTTATTTATTTAATAACAATGTAATAAATAGTAAGGCTGTGTTCCTTCTCGCTTGCCATTGTTTTTCTACTTTTGCAAAGTCCACAGTATATGCTGGAAGAATAAGAATATATTCTATCATTTGAGTCCTCCATGAGTTCAGATAATGTTATATAAAAAGCAATATGCTTTACCAAATGGGCGTATAAGTATGTAACAGTAATGTGTAAGCACTAAGAGTTAGCCTACCAACACTTAAGTGCAATAGGGTTAACTGATCGACTCTCTTCCAGAGGAAAGAGCTTGGACAGTGCGGAGGAGAGAGTCAGGATAGGACAGAGGAGAGAGCGAAGACAGAGAAAAAAGAGAGAGCAGGGGTATAGCAGAGGATAGAGTCATGACAGAGAGAGCGGAGATAGAGCGATAAGAGAGAACAAGGACATAGAAGAGGGAACAGTCAGGAGAAAGAGGAGGAGACAGCAGAGGAGAGAGTCAGGACAGAGCGGAGGAGAGAATGGAGACAGAGCAAAAAGAGAGGGCATGGACATAGCAGAGAAGAAAGTCAAGACAGAGCAGAGGAGAAAGCGGGGACATAGCATTAAGAAAGAGCAAAAGACATAGCAGAACAGAGAGTCAGGACAGAGTGGAGGAGAAAGCAGAAGAGAGGAGAGTCAGGAAAAAGCAGAGGAGAAAGCAGAGACAGAGCAAAAAGAGAGAACAGGGACATAGCAGAGGAGAGAATCAGGACAGAGCAGAGGAGAAAATGAAGACAGAGCAAAAAGCGAGAACAGGGACATAGGAGGAAGCAGAGGAGAGAGCACTGGGAACAGATAGGAGGAGAGACTGACAACAGAGAGGAGCAGAGGACGGGAACAGAGAGGAGCAGCGAATGGGAACAGGGAAGAGGAGAGAGTGAGGACAGAGTGGATGAGAGAGCGGAGACATAGTGGAGGAGAGCATGGGGAGAGTGGAGGAGAGACTGCGGACAGAGAGGACAAGTGAGCCAGGGCAGAGCAAAGGAAAGAACCAGGACAGAGTGGACAAGAGAACCAGGACAGGACAGATATAAGAGCATGGGCAGAGTTGAGGAGATAATGTAATGGGTGGGAAACAGTGAACTGGAACAAAGACAACCTCAGCTTACCTCAAGATTCCTACCAGATCCTGAAGAACTATAGTATATGAGCAGGTACTCATATTTAGAGGACAATAAAGTAGGTCACCTACTGACGCAGTCAAATTAAGCCCAATATTGGACTGATGTTGCCTTCATATTCCCCCTTGAACACCAGTTAAGTCAAATTTTGGTTTCTGGCTACATGGAATGATATAAAATATTAGCTGAAATGAAAGTTACCAACTTACCACGAAAATCAGTGAGTCTCCCCAAAGTGTGATCTCCCTGACTCCCTGAAGTATTGACAATCTCCCCGATGCTGATTCAGTACAGGAAGTCATTGCGATGATGATAGAATTCATGAATTGTGTCCTGTTTCCCTGCATTGAGGCCTATGGAGGAGACAGAAATAAAAAAATACACTTTTGGCTGTAGTTAATGGTTAGCGTAAAAATCAGCCGATCTGCTATTGACAGTCTTCACAATAATAGTAATACTAAAAGTATTTATTCACTGACACTTTAACAATCAATAAATTCTGATGCTGCGATCTTTATTGAGAAACAGTTTTCTTGGTAGAGCTAGATACACCCATGGGTGGAGCTTTTCCCAGGACACATCCCTTTTCCAATACAGGACACACCCCTTTGTTGTAGCACCTAGTGCTATCATTATATCCCTTATACTAATTTGCAAAATTGGGATTTAAGTGTCAAGTAAAAATTATAATCAGAGGACATTGTAAATTGATATTGCACAGTTTTGACATTGTTTATAGCTTAATAAATATTAAAATAAAAATAACTGTGACTATTTTCTTTTAAACAAAAACACAATTGACTTTTCTACTTCCCTCTGACAGTAAGAGTTATCTGAGCGCAAGTTACAACTTTATCCTCTGAGGACACACTTCACCTATTTTGCTTTATTTGTAATTTTGTTCTATGCTGGCGGTTCTTAAACTGAGTTAAGATTCTGGGAAGCGCTGAAGCATTAAAATGGCTGTTTTACATAAAAGTCCCATCAATGTTAGAACAAGAGGTCGTGCACTGAAGCTTAAGGGTGGATTGACTCAGAAAAAGCTACAAAATAACTCACATAAGAAAAAGAGAGAAAAAATATTAAGATTTTATTTTTCTCTAAAACATTTCAGAATAAGCAAAACATTTAGATGAATGGTAAAAGGGACTTTGTTTAAGAATCACATAACAATATACCCTGTTTATAAGTGTCTTCTTTTTTCCTCTGTAAAAGTTGTAAATACTATTGCGAGGATAACCAAAATCAAGGTGAATCAAGACAACAGGGTCATTCTAGTATCAAATTGGGACAGCAGAGTCATCCAGATATCAATGTTGGTCCAGAACCAGTGGACCAGATCCAGACTTAAGGTCATTTTACGTACGCAAGTGTACTCGAGTTATGCACTACTGGGCCTGATCCAGACCTCCAGACGATCTGCTCATGCGCCGGGCAAATGTTGCGTGGCGTAGCTGTGGAAACGGCCTATCCAGTATTGGGCGTCCATACCAGCATCGTAGTAGCGCTGGGGGGGGGGCATTCCGTAGCGCTCCTACACTAC
>WWET01001087.1:380120-394509 GCA_011038615.1 Limnodynastes dumerilii | reverse complement strand
GAGCGCCTCCCTCAGATGGCGTTATTTTTTCCCTCGGTGCCGAGTGAGAATTTCGGCACCGAGGGATAGTACGTTGTAATACTGCTTCGGCACCCGTTAAGATCAAAGGGCCGCCGAAGCCTTATGAAGTGTTTGTGCATCGCCATGGAAACAGCAGATTTCCATGGCGAATGCACTTTAGTAACTTTTAAAAATTTTATTTTCAGGTGATAATGAGCGTTTTAGTGTTAAAACACCCATTATCACCCGAAAATTGCAATAGTAAATGGAGCCCTATGTATGCATGATGGGCCGTATTCAGAGATCCGTTGTTTTCTCCATTCTCCGTGCGTATTTTTAGGTGCATTTCAACTGCGCATGCGTAGTAACTTTCTATACGCTGTTCAGGTAGACTAAACACGCGGAAGTGCCTCGCGGACGGACTTGTGAATCGCACGTGGGTAATTACGCACGGAACTCCCACAGAAAAATATGCACGGAGGAATTTACATAGAAATGGGCGGGGGGGCATTTAAATGAAGTGGGCGCGATGATAAAGATACTCACGGACGGAGGACACATAAGCTCGGAAATGGCCACGGAAAGTTACAGCTGGTCTATGGAGGCGGAAGTGACGTCACGGATTAGCAAGGGGGGTGACTGGGGTTTTGGTGGGTGTTACTTGCTCCGTCTGTGCGTATATTTGCGGACCGATCGCCAGACGGATCTCTGAATACGGCCCTATATCTTCATTTTTATTCATGTTTGCTTGAATCTAAGAGCTACCTTAAATGTTGTGATTCAATCTTATAGAAATTCTCTCTGGATGTGTTTGTTTAAGTGGGAATAACTGTACTGAGGACACACACCTAGGACTGTACTCAGCAAGAAGTTGTCGTTGTCTAAATCTGGAGCAATCCTATTGTATCTAGTGTGGCATGTTTCATGCATAAGAGGACAATGATGACAGTAATAATGATAGTGTCTGTTTACTCTTTTGCAATTTCATCTCCCATGTTGTTTGTTCTGCTTGTACTGTGACTATACAGATAACTGTGTCACCACTGAGAGAACCCCAGATAAGAAGAGGCCAATTAACGTGTTTTTGGAGTGTGAGAGGAAACCGGAACATCCAGAGGAAGCCCAGGCAAACACAGGGAGAACATACAGACTCCACACAGATACAGCCTTGACTGGGAATTGCATTCATGACCTCAGTGCTGTTAGGTAGAAGTGGGGTGGTTCACAGTTGGGTGTGGGTCCCCACTAAGTACCGCCCTATTTCGATAGGGCCGTTTTCTCCCAGCCAGTTTTGACCTAGCTAGGAAATCGAATGCTTATGCCTTGATGAGACCAAACATGGTGCTTTGATAGGTAAGCCTTAAAACTAACCCCAACTCTTTCCATAATTCTGACCCTAACCCTCCCCATGCATTACCCTAACCCTAACCCTCCCTTTCCCACAGCCTGACCCTTACCCTCCCTTCTCCGCAGCCTAACCATGCCTTCCTAAGAGCTTAACCCAAACCCTCCCTAACGCTAAAAGTCCCCAGACAGGTTTACTCTCCGGTGCTGTCAGCGGCGGGTCCGCATTGGATCCGGTCCTGCAAAAATGAATGGGTGAGCATGCCAATCGGCACACTCACCATTCATAAAAAAAAATCTAAAATGGCTGCCCTTCGAAATAGAGACAGCAGAAAAGGAACTTTCGGCTGTCTCTATTTCTAAAGGCAGCCCATCGGAGCGGGGACTACACCGTTCACAGCTATGATGTGCCAATTTGCAACAATTTGCAAATTATAGGAACGTCAGTGAACTGTTCCCCAGGCGAAGGCGAACGTCACTAACTACCAGAGGGATGGTCCTATGTGCATCTTTGTGGCACCAAGTAAGAGCGAGCAGGTAAACAAATGGATGTGTTGCATTATGTCTTACATTAATGTAGGTGTCAATGCTCCCACATTATCATTAGCAGATCTAGTGGGTCACACTTCCTTCACTCTGATTGGCCAGTCCCACCAGCAGTACTCTGACACAAGTGGAGACACTGGGCCGTATTCAGAGATCCGTTTCCATGAAGGTACGCAATTATATGCACGGCCGGTGCAGGCCACACCCCCTCACACCCATGACACTCCCATCTCTTGGCCGTGTTATCGGTGACTTCTGCCTCCATAGACTACTTGTAACTTTCCGTGAGCAGTTGCGTGCCTATGTGTCGTCCGTACATGTGATTCATGTTAGTCGCGTCCACATACCTTCGTTTAAATGCCTTCCTCCACCCATTTTTATTTCATTTTCACGTGCGTATTTCTGCGTCGCATATCGAGATGTATGTACCTAAGTGCGATTCACAAGTCCGTCCATGTGTCGCACTTACTCGCGTATAGTCTATGTATACTACGTAAAAAAAAGTTACTACGCATGCGCAGTTAAAACAAACCTAAAAATACGCACGGAACTCGCCGTGAAAACGGATCTTTGAATACGGCCCACTGGACATAAGACTGCTGGGGAGGACAATGGAGAACTGTTCAGTGCCTCCATTGTGTCTGGTACTTACGCAACTGATTTTAATTCAGGATTCGGTCCATAATGCGCATTTCCATATTTTGAAAGACTTCTTAGCGTGTTTCTTAGATAATCCGTATTTCAGGTGACAGCGTTCCCTGAGTTTCCGTGCTGGAGCACAGGCAGAGTGCAGGGAGATAGATGCCACCACTTCCCTTCCTTGCAGGACAGATGTGTCACACGCTCCTGTCAGGATGCAGCAAGGAAATCTTCCTTTATACGAGACCCGGGGGATTCCCTGATGCCTCTCAGGCATACGCTCGGCCTTTCAGCTTGACTCTTATAGAAATAAAGAGAAGAACGACTGTAAGACAAGTGCAGCATGATAAGATCTCTGCCATCTTGTCAAATTAAATGAACTATACATATGCAATACTTTAGTTGAAAGAGACCTTTTCCTGTGGTAAGCCTCATGTTCTCAATATATACTACATGGAGTGTAAAATGTATTCACATTAATATCTGTTCATAGCAAACCCACATACTGGACCACAGAGGAAATACTAAGCCTGGATCATTACAGAAAACAGAACCAAAATATAAATCTTTGCTAATTATTATTATTTTATTTAAATAGCTTTATTAAAAACCGTACCCAAGTCTTGCCCATTAGTATAATATATTTCAACATATATTATATATATTATATAATATATATTATATATATATTATATTCACAGATCCGTATTTAATACCGTTTCTACGCACGCATGTAGAAACGCAATTCCCATGACACTCCACTGTTTTTGGTGACTTACGCCTCCATACGCGTGTACTTATGCACGTATGATACTTACGTATATGCGTATTTATCTAACCACGCCCTCAAATGCCCATTTAAATGCTTCTCCCCGCCCACTTTCACTTAACTTCAACCGTACCGATAAAAACCTACCGCCCCACCTACCCACCCTACGCATGTCCCTAAGTGCGATCCACAAGTCTGTGTCTAAAGTACTTACGTGTGTAAATACTACGTAATTGGCGAGGAAAAAGTTACTATGCATGCGCAGTTAATGCACTCCTAACAATACACGCACAATCTGCCGCAAAAACGTATGTGTGAATACCGTCCTCTATCTTTCTAGCAACATTCTAATATTCTAACCTAGACCACACCTCCTTCCCACTCAGACTCCTCCCCTAAATGCCCACTTAAGGGCAAAACTTAAAAACTGTCTACGTTTAGATAAACTCATAAATCTGTATTTATCATTTTGACAACTGTACCCACATTGCTTCCCCGGTGCGCTATGGTCTGTGCTCTATTTCTCACAATCTGCTCTATACTTCCCAGGTTAGTGGTTAGGATTAGATTTAGGGTTAGGTTTCGGGTTAGAGTTAGGAGTTAGGGTTAAGGTTAGGATTCCGTTAGGGTTAGGATTATAATTAGTAATTAAGGTTTGGGTTAGAATTCAGGTTAGGGGGCATAAATTTATTAAATCGTGAGATTAATTGGACTATTAATTTGGTAGATACAAGGGTGGCACTGATAGCCGTTGAGGAGTCAGCTAGAAGGAGGCAACCGGGAAACAGCCAACCGGTGTAGCGTCCTGATTCAGCTGGAAGAAGTGTGTCTTCCCTGTACCACAGCTTATGCCCTAGCCTAGCGCCATATATTGCTGAGCACCCCACAGCTATTGCCAACCTATGCCCCAACTGAAAAAAAATAAACATGTTAACAAAAAAACAACTAAAAGGGCGGGAGGAAAGAAATTTTCTAAAGAGGAGGAAACCAGTCTCCCTAAACCTTATATACCCACCCCAGTAAAAACCCACCCCTTAACCCTCCCCCTATGACCTAGCCACCCTTGCATGTATTAAAATTACAATACTTATTATAGCTTGGTGAAAATGCCACAGCAGTCATGTGTTTACCCTCTTTCATGCCAATTTTGGCATTCTCTCCCTTTATTGCTATCTCAGTATTTATGGAAAAGGCACTTCATATAAAGATCTAGATTACTTACCTCCAGTCACATGTTGTTAATTACCTTCTATCCGATACGTTTGTTTTATTCAGATATTGTTTATTCCCATTTTAAAACTTTGCCAAACAAGATTCACAGTTATTTGTTTCTTATGGAAAGTTTCTTTGCTGTCTTATAATTCTCCCCGTTGATTAGTTATCTGAAATCCCCTGATTCTTCTGTTGAAGTAAAACATTAGACTATAGCACACAAGCCACTTGTCTGATGAGTATTGTGACTTAAATAGAGGAGGGGGAAAATATTAGATAGAAGATCAAGGGGACTTTGCAAAACTTTTATGTACCATCCTTCAGGGAAATTCAGTTAATTGAATATTTATAACCTGTCACTTAAGGATTCAACTAAAAGGAGTGTTTTCTGAGATAAGATATCAATCTGGGTTTGTGATCCAAATATTGCAACACACAACTCACTCGTCATGGGAGACCAGGTTAGGTTGTGATTGGGATTCTTCAGAAGCCATGCAATACAATGATTCTGTAATGAGAGTATTGCTGTGCTCAGACACTTGTTACTGCAGATGTGAGCTGTGAATAGCCAGAAAAGGTCACATATCATCCGCTATTCCAATATCAGGAATTCTTAGTGCAGGGCACAGAATAATTCATTTGTAGATGGACAAAACTGTAACTAGATTCCAGACAGCAGATAATTTTAGTAACTCATCCACGGAGCAGAGAAGCATAAATATCAATCTCAGAAGATCTGCTCCCTAAGTACTATGCATATAGTATGATACAACAGACCTGGTCAACCTGTTACACTCCAGCTGTTGTGCGACTAAGAGTCCCAGCATGCTTTAGTACAGTATGCTTTATAACCTGTCAGAGCAGCATAGTACATAGATCTGCAGCAGTGGCAATTGCAGGGAGTAGTAGAGACAGCGATCAGCCGAAGCCATGCTCTGTGAAGTGCGGCTTTGGCTGCTCCCTGTCCCTACTACTCCCTGTACTATGACCAGGGTCAGTTTTAGGATCAGGCTGTGGGGAGGGTAGTCTTAGGGTCAGGCTGCAGAGAAGGGAGTCTTAGGGTCAGGCTGCAGGGAGGGGAGGTCTAAGGGTAAGATGGCAGGGAAGGAAGGGTTAAGGTAAGAATTAGTATAAGAGTTGGGAAAATAGGGATATGCACTTACCTGTCTGCGGGGGGATAGGAACTTCCTAACAAGCTCCATCTTCAGGAATGGGCTCTTGAAAAGACCCTTTCAAAAAAACCCCATGCCTTAATAATGTTCTGAAACATACGCTTGCCATGTGCGTAGGTTGGTGTTCTTTTAGCGATCTGAGCATGCACGCGGCAGATGTTACCCACTGGATCTCACTATGTACGGAGTTGATTTCCGCATGCGCGCAACTCGCGTAATGTGGGCGGAGGAAGGTATTTAAATGATACAGTATGGGCGGGTTTAAGTAGCGCTGTGCTCTCGGCAGTCAGCTAAATTCCATGTTACGGGAGTTCGCTTGCCCCATAAGTGCGGACTTTTGCTATTCCGTGCGTTCTTAAAGCACTCTTAAGTTTGAATCAGGTCCGTAGTCTCCACTGTCTCACCATATGTGTCCTTTCCCCTATACTGACATTTATTTGTTTGCTAGACTGACCTTCTCAACGTCCTTTAAAGCAAACATAAAATCTGAGAATGACCGTGTCTGCTTTGTGCAGATCCGGCCCATTACAGAGGACACAATTACATATAATACCATACCTCCGTGCTACAAGCAGAGCGTTAATTATTCTGATTATTTAGCCTTTTAGCTCCAATTGCAGACTAGTGTTGGCATTCTACGCAGCTGAAATCTATGAGCTGTAATGCTTAAATGAATACTCCCAGACTCCAGATGCATACAAAGTTTAGAGAATGTCGTGTCATAAAATGTTAATGATATAATTAGACAGTAACGACTTGGTTTTATAAATGATTGAATGGGCAAGAAAACGGAGATCATGGAAGGTCATTTTCATAAAGAAAACTACAGGATATTATCTGCTAATATGAATAAGAAAGCAGTGTGGACAGGTGACACAAGGAAACAGACTCAAAGCCGCCCGGAATATTTAGACATTTGCTTTAAAGTTGCAAATGGCCCATTTTATGATGTTTTAACGTAGTGTTGGACCAGGGGCGTTTCTAGAAATGAAGGGGCCCGTGTGCAGACCCCCACAGGGCTCCCCCTCCTCCTCCTCAGATGCCCCCCCCCTCCCAAGATGGGCCCCCCTCTTCTTCTTCTCAACCCCATCCATATCTATACAAACGGAGACGGTCTCCAGCAGTCTTCCATTCCCAACAGTGCACTGCGCAGCCTCACGCTCTGCAAACAGAAGAGGAGCATGAGGCTGCGCAGTGCACGCACGCCTGACATCCCCATGTGACACTCGCGCGCAGTGCACTGTTGGGAACGGAAGGCTGCTGGAGACCGTCACCGTTTGTACAGAAATAGGTGGTACTGGGATCTTCCATTGGGTGCAGGGTGAGTGCCACGGGCGGCCCCCTTGTCTCTTGTCTGCGGAGGCCCGTGTGCACTGCACACTCTGCACCCATGGTAGATACGCCACTGTGTTGGACACTTAGGTATCAAGATTGAGGGGGAAGGGTTGAGGCCAAAAATTGTGGGGCCTGTGATCTAGGCCCTGGCACTTCACTCCTATATGATGTCATATATAGAGGGATCGCAGCCGGACTGTAGCTGCGGGCCAATGTACAGAGAAGGCGTGTTTAAGATGTCCTCCCAGTACATCGATCCACTGATGTGCAGACTGGAACATTTCCCCAGTAGCAGGTATCGGCAGCAGGAAATGATGGAGTGTGGTTCGCCAGCGAGAAGGGCCATTTCATACTAGACAATTTTGAATTGGCTCTGGTATTGATTGCTCTTGTCTCACTGAGGACAAGCAATTGAAGATCACGAACACGAATCAGCAGCAGCGAGAGGTGAGTATTTATACTTCCCTAACCTTTATTCTAATTCTTACATTAACCCTCCTGTTCCATTACCCTAACCCTCCCTTCCCCGCAGCCAGACCCTAAGACTCCCTTCTCTATTGTCGCGGCTACAGGGTTTTGTGGATAGCCGGCTCCTAACATGGTAAGTGTGGCGCTTGTCGTCGCTGAGCGTGACATCTATAGCCTAACCCTCCCTTCCCCACAGCCAGCCTCTAAGGCTCCCTTCCCCACAGCCTGATCCTAAGACTCCCTTCTCGGTGCCCTATCCCTAAGACTCCCTTCCCTGCAGCCAGACGCTGACTCCCTTCTCCGTAGCCTAACCCTAAGACTCCCTTCCCCATAGCCAGACCCTAAGACTCCCCTCCCCACAGCCTGATCCTAAGACTCCCTTCCCCGTAGCCAGACCCTAAGACTTCCCTCCCCACAGCCTGATCCCTTCCCTTCAACCAAAACCTAACACTCCCCGTAGCCTATCCCTAAGACTCCCCATAGAGTACTACTCTCCATACACCCCCCCATAATACACACCTAAGTGGCATATGCAGCCATGACACTCCCCTCTTTCTTATGGATTTTAGCTGACTTCTGCCACCATGGGTTTACCTTAACTTTCCGTTCATATGTTTGTGTGGGTTTGTAAAAGTAAGAACGGATGTGTCTAACCTCGCCCATACTGTCCAATATAAATGTCTCTCCCCATGCACTTTTCTTAACCTTGTTTTTATGGAGTGCTGGCACACTCCTACTTACGAATGTCATAAGGTTCGTAGATTAACTACGTGCGTAATGAGTTCTTATGCGTAACATCTGCCGCATGCGCAGATAGCAAAAAAACACAAACATACACACAAGGCCTGCGTATGTTTAGGAACATTGGGCCGGATCCAGAACTACGTCCGTCTAAAAGACTGCATATACGCAATCTACGTATAGAAACGATACGCAGATTACGTACAATAGCTACTACGCATGCGCAGTAGCTACTGTTTATTGAACTACGTCCGTCTATGGACTACGTACGTTCTCCTCTGCAGTCCGTCTATGAACTACGTACGTTCTCCTCTGCAGTGACCTGTCCTGCACTTACCTTCTGAAGGCTCCAGTAACGGGCCCAAGTCAGTAATATAACTATTACTGTATATATAAATATTACTGTATATAATAATAACTATTACTGGCTGTGGGCTCTGTTAATAGGATTTTCCTTACCTTTTCCCAGGAATGCACTGCTTAACGTCATGACGGAACTCAGATTTGAATCAGACATGACTGTGTGCCCTTCATTTCTGACCATACGCAGTACAAAATCACTCAGAGAAACATCCCATCAGCTAGTGTACGACAACCTCTGGATTGGGTCCTGTGTATACAGACAGGCAGGGCATAGAACAACTTTTCCAAGCCTGTCTAGCTGCAGTATAGGGGTGGCTTCATTTCAAATTGAATAGTATTAAAGGTAAATAAGTGTAAGCCCGGTACAATCATTGTGGTTCCAAAGCCCAAAAAGGAGATATTGTCAAAGAAAATAAATTGTAAACCAGATAAATATAAACAGAAAAATATCACCTGAGCATTGCGGCCAATAGCAGCAAAGGAGCTTCACAAGGATACTCTCCTGTCCAATGCGGAAAGTGGAACAAAATATATACAGCCAATTGGGTTGCAAATGACATCATAGTAGGTAGCAGGTTACAATTTCAGTGGTCAGTTTCCAATAGGTCCCAGTCTTCTAATACTAATTTATTTCATTGGTGTAGAAGACCTTGTATACTTTAAACTAAGACCCTCCACCGGCTCGATTCAATTAGCCGCAGTGCAATTTTTCCCATCATATACGGTAAGAAAACAACGCAAATTTTTATGCCCACTGCTATGGGGTGCACATAAAAACTGATCCCAAAAAATATGCGGAATTAGCTTTGCAACGCAAATAACACCAGTGCAAAGATAATTGAATTGGGCCTAGAGAGTGTCATTAATATAATGTACAATGTGATGACATTTTTTCTGCTAAGTAGCCGTCATATGGGACCACTTCTTTGGTCACCTGTGAATGCTAGTCTTGGTAAATTCCGATCAAATTGCATACAAAGAATGACAGTTTGAGAGTAATTCAGATTGACGATGACTCATTTTTAATTGATCTTTAACAAGACGTCCAGTAGCTGTCTCCCTACTGCCTTTATATGCAGGAAAAACGATAAATCATTTGTGCTCCTCTTACATATTTTGTCCAACGACAAAGATCGCTCTGCCTTTATTTATTGGACATCATGTCCACTGTACACGTTTAGAACTTTACTTTGCCTTAGTATTGACTGCAAAACTTTAAAAACAACTCAAACATAAATGTTATAAATATAAAAAGTTAATCACTATATTTTTCTTTTTCTATTTTTTTTGTGGAGGATTTATCATCTATATCTGGACTGTAATTTTATGCCCAATACCTAATCTCAGTTACTTAACACATTTACACCCTGGAGTGCTATGAGAGGCGTCAGATCATTAATATGGCGTTACACCTGACGTAGTGTCTGAAATCGCAGTGTTAAGTTCTCCCGCATTCTAACACATTCTGTGCCACACTCTGCTGAACATATTTTTTCCTCGTTTTGAAATATGTTATCTTGAAAACATCTTTTCCCTGTGTTTGCCAAGAGATTACTGTGATGCATGGTGGCTACAATTATTCTTCACTGATTCATTTGTCAAGAGGACAGACTGAGTTCAAAAAAGTTAATTGGTTAGCTAATTTTTAACATTTCTGCTCTTTTAGCTTGGAGGAGTCCATCTTGATAGCTGAACTTTGAAAGGGTTTAACACGGGAGATACAGAGTTCTGGTGCAGGCTAAAATTATATCGTAATAAACCAGAAAGAGAAAAGTTTTCTTCGTACTTTGGTTCTCTTCTTGCTGTTTGGAACAGATCAAAGCCACATAGAAAGTGATGGCCGTTTAAAACAACTGAGCAGTCTGAATGGGCCAAGTGGCTCATATTTGCTGAGACCTTTTATCATTTTATTTACATCTATTCAAATGTACACGTATGATTTTACAATAATATACAGTATGCACTGTTTGATACTGTTCTATTCTTGCAGATGCAGTAATTGAGATATCCTCACATTTGTTCCACAATTCTCTCCTGAATGATATTATCTTTTATCTTATTTAGGGTCTTTTTTTTCCCTGGTAATTATCTCTTTGAAGTTCTGTTCCAAGGATGATAAAAAAAGATGAAAGGGAAGGTATAATCTGTAGTAATACTGTTGATAGTGATCAGTTTTCCTAATTTGGCTGAATATTGAGTTGCTAACATTATATCATGAAGAAGATTCTTATCACCATGGGTTGTGTAGGATTCTTTGGTGGCTCCTTACAATGACCTTGTAGCCTGTACTCATATTAAATTTGGGATGTACATATAGGTGGCAGCTGTTTCAATATTAGAAATGACCAAATTAGCTTCTACACACCAAGGAATTTGCAGCAGTTAAAAAAAATAGTAATGCCACTTTAAAGTTCATTGGTAAGACTTCGTCTAGAATACTGTGTTTAGTTCTAGAGTTGCATCCGATTTCGAAGTGTATATCAGCGTTGTTTTCCACTGCACATGCTCAGAAAAGTAGCCCACGCTATCAGGACCGCCTTCAGAATTTGCGGGACACATCAGTGGGTGTCCCTATGTGATGTCTGGTCCACATGGAAATTTTTCTCTGTGCATTGGCCCTGCAAAATTGGCGGGCCCGAATCAGCTGCGGGTCCGGGACGGTAGTCCCGGCTTTACCCCCTGATGGCGGCCCTGCACGCTATTACGTGTGGTCTAGTCCTTAACGCAAGTTGCTGCATGACTGCTTGTGTCCTGAAGGGCATTTTGTGGACGGTAAAAGGGTTGAAATAGAAAGTCAACGTTCAGTTTTTACTGAAGAAAAACAAACAGCTTCTAGAAATTCTAGAGGTAAAAATTATCTGACAAGTGAGTGGGGATGGGGAACATTTAAATTTTACAGAAGGGTTGGGTTTTAGTGGTTCCGTGTGGATCAGCGTTTGCACGGTGATAAGTGCGTAAGTGACATAAAATCTGCACGAGAGAGGGGAGTGACAGGGGAGTTCACTTCCCTCTTCCATGTGGACTGACAGATCTCCGTGCACGCGATAAACACGCAGAGGTCAGGATCTGGTCCTAAATGTCTCACTGACTGAACACACACTGACCGAATCTCTAAATGGAATCTGAGCTCTGGAGCTCAGTGCAGGACTTTATATAGGGAACTAAAGGGCGGGAACTTACTGCACATGCTCAGTTGCCTAGTGCTGATGTCATAACTGTAATTAACACTTAAAGCAACCAATCAGATTCTAGCTCTCACTTTTTGTCAGCTAGCATCTGATTGGTTGTTATGGGCAACATCTCCACTTTTCCACAGTTTAATAAATCTGGCCCCTACAGTTTAATATGTGCTAAGTGTTTCTTTCCTGTTGTCAAATTCAATGTTTTCATGCTTTTTATTCTCTCTTATTTTTCTTATTATTATAAAAAAAAAAAGATCTTCCAATAAGATCTAAAAAAGAAAAAATACCAAGGAGCAATAATGGATAATAAATATAAATCTATAAATGTAATGAAAATTTAACAAGACATAACCCACACACATTGCAAGTCAAGAAGGATAATTCTGTGCAATGCTTTTTGAAAGTGATAAATAGAAAAGATATTGCAGATGACGCGCTGGATCTTTAAAGCTTAGTCACTGAAAGAAAATCATTCAGTAACGGAACAAGAGAATCAGAATATGATGTATATTGTCTGTAAACTCCGAAGCTGCGCGTCACGGTCATTTCTGTACATTCCGGCACTGTGACTGCACATAGCTCCACATTGCAAGGTCTGTAACAGAGTTTTATCTTTAGAATGCCTCCATCTGGGAGATAATGCACTTGACATTTAAAAGTAGTTTCTCCAAATCAAAAAGAAGGACGAAAACATATAAAACGTGGAATATAAAGGAAACAACAGCTGGAAAACAAACCTATTTAAAGCAGAAATCAAGTGCAAATAAAACTATGACCATTTATCTTAAATTCCTTGGTCTGTGTTATGCTGGGCACACACTGGGGCTTTCAGTAACAATAACAATATAGTTAACAATTTAGCCCAGGGTTGAAGTCCTGATCAGCTGCCCTGTGTCTCCATACAGACTTGACCGATTTTAAGCTGAATCTTTCCCATAAACGTCCCATGTGTGATGGGTGTGACCTCCCAGTGACACTTCACCCATCTTACCACTAACTTAATTATGTGATTAAACACACGACAACCTTTATTGGGAATTAAATACATTTTATTGAAATTACTGCGATTGGTTAAGCCAATTAAATTTGATAAGGGCCAAGAAAGCAGGTATTTTGTATATGCTTAAATATACTGGAATCACATGTGCATAAATAACATAACATTTGATTATGTCACTAACAAATATAAATGTAACAATCATTAAACAGCCCTCGGCACAGTGCTTCGATTAAGCACCACGCGAGACCATACATAAAGACGTGCCTACAACCTCAGGCAAGAATCAACAGAATCACTCCGCAAATTCAAAAAAAATACGGTTACCTTTTGTAACCTTGAATGATGCCCACAGGCGAACTTTGACTCACAAGTCAACAAATAAAGCAACACAATGCTCAAAACAAACGACCTGATTTCCACCAACGCTGGTCCCTAATGACCAGCCCTCGCCACCATCAACTCAAACCAACCCAATGCAAACACCCGACTAAATCCTCCAAGAAAACACAAAGACCCTCCTTGGACATATGAACCCCATCCTGTCAATAAAGGTGCAAAAGATCGAAATGTATCCTGGGGTGATGAATAACCTTACCCCCTAGCTGTTAAAGAAAGACTTCCTATGGACTTTGTCTATTACTGCACCGTTACCCGGACAACGCCACACGCAATGAGGGATAATGTCAGAACAAAACCACCTTACCTTGGGCCACCAGCTTATGGCCAGTTGGAAATCTCCCTTGTTGGCCCAAGAGAGCTCAACCGCTGGTATGCGACCAATATCGATACCTCCCGCATGCAAAACTATGATATTAGGACACTTTTCTACTATACACTACATGTCTCTGGCAAGGCGCTTTAACACTGCTGGCCACAACATGCTTCTCAGACCTTTCCATACCACCTCCCAATTCCTAGGAAAGGGCCAACCTGATGATGTCACAAATTGCCCTGTCCAAAACACAAAAGAGTGCCCGATAAGCCAAACCACCCGCCTCTGCGGGACAACAGCTTTGGGAAAAAAGGGAACAAGTAATAAGCATTTGTAGAATTAAGAATCTACTAACTAAAGTATCATACCTATAACCTAACTAAGGAGTTGATAAGGGGATTGCCAACGGATCCGAGTGAAGGTGAAAAACTCCAGTTAGCCAGGGCCTGACTATATGGACTATGGGGAAGTAAAATGCAGCCACCAGTAACTGTTGGAAAAAGCCCTTCACACTCCATACACCTGTTGCAGCAGGGCAGTTACCGGGCTAATCCCGGGAACCATGTTTTGTCCGTGGCGGGAAGGGACAATAACTGTTAACAAGCATAACAAATCTTAACCGAGAGTGTTGATACCGGTCTCTTTGCCGTGACCCACATAGGTCATTTTTTGTCTTCGTCAAGCAGCGGCCGTAGGTAGGTATTATATGTTTGTGACTTCCAACGGCCTAGCCTTTTGATAGCCTCCACTGAAAGACACTGTGCCGCTGCTGATAAAACTGCCCTGATTCGGAAGGAATGTGTGCCATAGTTGGCTGGGTCCAAACCCATGCGTACCAGCGTATTCTGATATATAATTTTAAACTGATAGCATGAAAGAGAGGTTGCGTTCATATGCGCAAACCAG
>WWET01001087.1:355785-374336 GCA_011038615.1 Limnodynastes dumerilii | reverse complement strand
GGGGGCCCATACCCTCGCACAGGAGTGTGTGGCCGCCTAGCCCGCCTTCCCACCCTCATTAAACTACCTCCTCCCGCCCACCTACACTAACCTGAACGTAGGGACGCTGGGGGACGTCTCCTCCAGCGTCCCCATGGCGCTGCTACGGACGCCCGATCCACGATCGGGCGTTGCCATAGCAATACCGGGCAACATCTGCCTGGCGCATGCACAGATCGGCTGATGAATGTACACCAGGCTATTAACCAGTTATTGAAGTTCCTATATTGTTCCTCAGCTGTTTCCCTTTTCTTTTACGCAGCACTCAGGGCTTTATGGCTATTGATCGTAAGGGCGAAAATATGGACGTACTTCCCTTTTTTAATTTTTTCCCTAATGCGTGGGCACCCACCCCTGGTTACCGCCGTGTATTCACAATGTATCCTGCTACGGTCCAAGGTGGGAGGCATGGACGGTGGGGGGAGAGGACGCCGTTTTCTGAGATTTATTTAGTTCCCTGTTCTTTATGTGCCTATAGTTTTACCTAGATTGCGCGAGGGGCGCCCTGACGCATCTGTGGACATGGAAGAGACCGTGGAGCAAGTAGAGATTGACACATTATCGTCATCAATGTTCCCCAGATTGGAGTCGCACTCACCAAGAGCTGGCTGACTTGGACCCGGTTGCGTGTCCTCTTCTTTGACTCCCGTGGATTCTTCAGGCGCAGGGCTGATGGTGTCTTTCCCCTTCGACTGGGGCGTGGCGGACCTCCTGTGACTCCTCGATCTCTTGCGGCCAGCTGACCTTCCCAGACTAGCAGTCTTGTCTTGGCCTTTGGAATAAATCTGGAGAACTGGAGAAAGGGAGACGTGAGCCCTGGTGCTGTCAGATGGAGGCGCATCTCTGTCGGTTTCAGGGGCGATTTGCTCGGGATGAGGGGGGGCCGGCTGACGCCGTGGGGAGGCGGACCTCGAGCAGGGGTTGTGAGGGGACCCGGGGCTGCGGCAACAACGTGACCAGCATGGCTGGATGAAATAGGTAACCGTTGGCGGATAAGGGTTGCGCCATTCGGAGAGGGGGTCATACCAAGGTTCATAGGTGGCATACGATGGCGGCGACTTAGTGGGACATAGCACTGTCCATGTACCCCATGTGGCTCGATCATTAATTGCAGAGGGCGGAGGAGCAGCAGCCTCAACAGAAGGCATGCTGCTTCATGCAATACTGAGTCTCTATGAGAGACCTCAGAGGCGCCGGCGTGTAGAACTGCGGGGGCGGGCCCATGCATAGCGCGCCCCTGTGCAGCACATGGAGGCTCTTCTTGTAATGGTGGTGTGGGGGGGCTGTGAGATGGTGGTGGAGAGGAGCGGTTGGTGCAGGGAGACTCCTGCACCTGCCACTGATCGCTAGAGCGGTGCGTCGATGGAGCAGGAGAGGAGGCAAGCTGCATATTAAGGTCTCTCCTCCCCAGCCCTGGGATCCTTGCACCCCCGCGGTGTGGAGTGCCTGGGATGATATTGGCATCAGTGTCTTCGAAGCAGGCAGGCAGTGCAGCGGTTCTACGGGGCCTGGGCATGATGGGGCAATTATTTTAATAGTTATTTATAGGGAAAATATGAATGAGGGAGAGTGATGGGGTGGGGGTTGAAGGGAAGGGGGGGGTGACTGGGATGAAACAGGAGCCTAAGAGGAGAGGAATGAAGTAAAGTGTAGTGTATGTGTGAGTGACTGTAGTGAAATGAATGTGAAAATGTGAGTTATGTAATGCAAACAGTAAAACTTATCCATTTCCAGGCACTGGAGACTGTCAGAGAAGAAACCAGAAGGAGAAAGAAGGACGTCTTAGGGTCCAGGCTGGTTTTATTAACACAGAGACCCCAGCACCTCCCACTCCCCCTGCACCAATGGACTACAACCAAGTTGAGTGACACCATTCGGCCCAAACACACACAGGGAGTTTATTTTTGCGTTGGCTAAATTAATTAACCCTCCGCTTCACTAACCCCCTGCTGCAACAATATGGCCACCAACAAAGGCGTCCCTGCAGCAGGAAGAAGAATTGGAATTGTCTGAGGCCGGTAAGAATCGTGATACTGTTTTATTGCATCCTTTAAAAAGTTGAAACTTTAAAATCAAACAATATCTTGTACTTTGCAACAGCGATCAGGCCTGCACACCTACACAATATCGAACCAAACACTCGTTGATCGAGTGATTAGAATGACAATCGTGTAAAAAAAAGCCCCAGTGTGTGCCCAGCTTTAGAGACGAATAACTTATTGCATTATTCAGAAGTATAATCCAAACGTATATATTAAAAAAAAAGTATTCTTAATAATTTAACAAAGAAAGTCAGTTGAGAAAATCTGAGGGTCTCATAGGCCTGAGGAGACATAGACGGCAGGTTGGAGATCCCCTAGCAACAACAAGAGGCTGGGATTATACAACATTGTATATATTTCTGATGGGGTAAAGGGGATGGTTTAAGGTTAATAAATAAATTGATAGGTTAATAAATACAAGGGAAGGAGTAGAGAAAAAAGTTGTAAAAGTTGTTAAGAGTAAGAGGATGTCTCGTTCGTTGGTGAAAATTTTCCCTCTGTCACTTAGAGTTAATGGGGTAGATCCAGAACTACGTGTGCAATACGTTTCCACGTATTTTCGCACGCATATGTTCTATACACTCCCCTAGGCACACCCCCTTGAATGTACGTATTTCACCGAGTTCCGCTTCCCAAACCCTACCTTAACTTTTTTTCGCATAACAGCGTACTTCCGCTAACGAACGTATAGACTACGTGAACGTACGCCACTTAGCACGCCCATACTGTACACTTTAAATACAAACCTCCACCTACTTTATGTAAATCGAACGTATTGTTGACTCACGTAAAAAAAAATTGCCACACCCACACGTAAGTATTTACGTGACAAATACGTGAATGGCCCATACGTTCACAATTAGCAATGAGTGTATTTTCTATGGTGCGCATGCGCAGTACTTATAAATAGGCGATTTTACGTCTCCGCCAGGCGTAAATTCGCTCTGATGCGTTGTTCTGGATCAGGCCCAATGTTAAGATAAGCTAATATTATTTTTTCCTTTCAGACGGGACATAGTGCGCGTTAGCAGTTGGTTGGGGTCAGCTTGCAAGCAATGGCGCAGTTGGGAAGGAGTAGAGTTACATCGACTTAAATCACAATCTCTCGAAGGTAATATTGTGGGCATCAGATTTACCGGTTGGGCCTGGATACACCATCCTCGGGTGCTGGGGGTGTGCTTTATGATAGGGTTCTGTGCTCTGGTAGGCTAGCTCCTTGATGACAATCTGTAAATTTTAACGCACTGACCTTAAATGCTATCGGGCCACCTACAAGTTTTTTCAAAATCTAATAGTCTATAATACAATTGGGCCACCAATTAATAAACTATGTCCCATTTTTATTACCCCTCTAAGTCTCTGTGTCAATTATTTCATGTTACATGTTTGCCTGATGAATGTTGTGAGAGTTAGACATCAACCGTTTGCCGCTTAAAGGCAGTGTAGAGCAAATAGCTGTCGACTCTTCCAAAATGTCCAAGAGACTCCGGAAATTCGGACATTACTACTCTCACACTGTCATATCTTGCCCCCCTTCCATGTCTCCCAGAAGAAAGAAATAATCTATGGAAAAGCAGCCGAGAGCATAGAGAAGTTCTGGGTCAGTCCCTGAATTTTTTTTTGTATTAAGAATACTTTCAGAGGCTACACAAGATATTTAGGACATGTCGCTATATCATCAACACATTTAATAAATTATGCATGATTTAGGAGGTCTTGAAAGAGAGGAGGCAAATAGTTGACCCCTTTCCCCTCCCAAATAAATATGGGCCTGATCCGGCTTTACAGGGGGGTTCTTTACGTACTCTAGACTGCGCTGTCATAACCAATACATGACCCTAGCATTTCTGGAGCTATTATTGGGTGTTTTAGAAATTCATCTTGTCCACACACTGGAGTAATAATTGGACCTCTCACCCGATAATTGGATGATTGGTCCAATAATCACTCTAATGTACGGTCAACTTTACCTATAAATTCTCAAGCGCGTTACTTCACAAAACATCCTTTGCAAATAATTTTCACTTTTGTAATTCTTTGGGCCAGATTCAATTAGTCTTGTACCAGCGTTATTTGCGGTGCAATGCTAATTGTGCAAATTTATTTATTTTTTGCATTTTTATTCGCATCTCATAGAGACGCCCATAAAAATCAGCTACCGTATAATAGAGGTGGGAAAAAAAAAGCACCGCAAATTTTTTCCGGTCTATTGCGGTGCGAATTTCGAATTGAATCGGCCCCTTAATGTTTTTTTTATTTTATTTAAAACAATTATTGGTGCATCCTTTGTTTTGGATTTGTATGGTTTTGTGTTTTTCAAAACATTCATATTACATTGTTATTTATATTACATCGATATTAAGCTTACAAATTTCAAATCACTTTGTGTTCCTTTGAAATAAAAAGAAATTACAATTTACCTTTAGGTTTTGTTTTACGATATCATAAACAGCTCAGCAAAAATGTGAGTGCTAAATATTTTTGCAGTAAAACGTCTATATGCTGTGATCTTTTTTTATGCATTTTTACTTTTATTACCGCAAATATTTTCTTATGCATAGTTAAATGTCTGTAATATACAGTTACTGGGCTTTGTCCTTGGAAAATTCTGTATTTTCTAGAAAATGAAATATTCTTCTTTTAATCACTGCCTAAAATAGCATTGTAATTATTTGATTATTAGGCAGTTATAACTGTTGCTAATGAGTCTATCCACCCGAACGTTTCAAGATATATTCAAAACTTAAAAGCCTTTTCTACAGTTATTTTTTTTTTTCACATAAATGTAACTATTTAGAATCAAGCAAAACAGTGTTAATTAAAATCTGCAAATTGCAAATCTAATCTGTGTTGAAAAATGCATTTTTTGTTGAGTTTCGGAATAGAGGTTATTTTCTAAGTTTAGGAAAATGGAACAAAAATTGAACAATAGATTTGTATAAATAACACCTTGCTGAATCTCAATTGTTTAGTGAGTGAAAATCATTGCAATTTTTATTGCAAAGTTTAAATATATTTGTGTTCTCTAACTGGTTCTTTAAGTCAGAGGTCATATGAAAATGTATTTATTAAGAGTTTTTGTATAGTGCCATTCTATCACTCAGCACTTTGGGGTTGCTTGAGAAGTACTGTCATTACTACTTTTGTTTCTGTGGATTTGAGCAACTGTCATTTTATATAGAGAATACAGCGGGATTAGAACACCATTATACTGTATGTGAAAAGCACTTCCAACAGAGTAAAGAACTGTAATGACATTGCAAGTCTCTAATGTGTGTTGGGTTAGGTTAAAATTTTTTTTGTCAAACCTACTATCAAATACAACATGACTTGTATCTCCTGAGAATTCAAAGCTTTCCGTACAACGCAGATATTTATATTAAACTCTATAGAGAACCCAATACAAAGTGCATCCTTGGGACCACCACCCATTATAGAGCGCATTCTAGTGACCCCCACCTAATACAGAAAACATCCTAGAGACCAACACGCAATACAAAGTGCATCCTAGGGACCACCACCCATTATAGAGCGCATTCTAGTGCCCCCCCACCTAATACAGAAAACATCCTAGTGACCAACACCCAATACAAAGTGCATCCTAGGGACCACCACCCATTATAGAGCGCATTCTAGTGACCCCCACCTAATATAGAAAAGATCCTAGTGACCAACACCCAATACAAAGTGCATCCTAGGGACCACCACCCAATACAGAGATCATTCATCCTAGGGACCACCACCCAATACAGAGAACATCCTTGTGACCACCACCCAATGCAGAGAACATCCTAGTGACTACCACTGAATACAGAAAGCAGCCTACTCACCACCACCCAATACAGAGAACATTCATCCTATGGACCACCACCCAATACAGAGAACATCCTCATGACCACCACCCAATGCAGAGAACATCCTAGTGAATATCACTGAATACAGAAAGCAGCCTACTCACCACCACCCAATACAGAGAACATACATCCTATGGACCACCGCCCGATACAGAGAACATCCTCATGACCACCACCCAATGCAGAGGTGCATCCTAGGGACCACCACCCATTATAGAGCGCATTCTAGTGACCCCCACCTAATACAGAAAACATCCTAGTGACCAACACCCAATACAAAGTGCATCCTAGGGACCACCACCCATTATAGAGCGCATTCTAGTGACCCCCACCTAATACAGAAAACATCCTAGTGACCAACACCCAATACAAAGTGCATCCTAGGGACCACCACCCATTATAGAGCGCATTCTAGTGACCCCCACCTAATACAGAAAACATCCTAGTGACCAACACCCAATACAAAGTGCATCCTAGGGACCACCACCCATTATAGAGCGCATTCTAGTGACCCCCACCTAATACAGAAAACATCCTAGTGACCAACACCCAATACAAAGTGCATCCTAGGGACCACCACCCATTATAGAGCGCATTCTAGTGACCCCCACCTAATACAGAAAACATCCTAGTGACCAACACCCAATACAAAGTGCATCCTAGGGACCACCACCCATTATAGAGCGCATTCTAGTGACCCCCACCTAATACAGAAAACATCCTAGTGACCAACACCCAATACAAAGTGCATCCTAGGGACCACCACCCATTATAGAGCGCATTCTAGTGACCCCCACCTAATACAGAAAACATCCTAGTGACCAACACCCAATACAAAGTGCATCCTAGGGACCACCACCCATTATAGAGAAGCATTCTAGTGACCACCACCCAATACAGAGAACATTCATCCTAGTGACCACCACCCAATACAGAGAACATCCTTGTGACCACCACCCAATGCAGAGAACATCCTAGTGAATACCACTGAATACAGAAAGCAGCCTACTGACCACCACCCAATACAGAGAACATTCATCCTAGGGACAACCGCCCAATACAGAGAACATCCTCATGACCACCACCCAATGTAGAGAACATCCTAGTGACCACCACTGACTACAGAATGCAGCCTACGTACCCCCACCTTATACAGAGAAAGGTGTAGTTTGCCGCTTTGATGATTAGTCTTTCGACAGATCACTTTGCAGAAATGACAATGTCAATGCTGGAAGTTTTCTTTACAGCAATGGCAGTGTCTCGGAAAAGTACAATGGAAACAGGTAAGTTTTCTTGGGCTGGATGCAGACCTAGTTAAGTGCTTGTACTTACTTACTCCTGGGCTAAACCATGTTGATTGCAGGGGAGTCATATTTCATCTGTTGCAAACAATATTAGAGATGAAAGGTGATGTTTAGTATACCAAGTCTATATAACTGTGTTAGTAAAGCTGGTCAGTATCTGTGTGCAGTAAGCAATTCAAAGATATATCTCTGCATGCAAAGAATACAATTAACTTGACTCCCCTTATAATCAACATGGTTTAGCCCAGGAGTAACTAAGTTCAAGCACTTAACTAAGTCTGGATCCAACCCCCTGACCCTAACCCTAGTCATTCCCTTCCCACAACATAACCTTAACCCTCCCCTAACCTTAACCCTCTCCGCAGCCTAAACCTAACCCTCCCTTAACCCTAACCTTCCCCTAACCATCCTCATCCTACAGCCTTTCTTAACCCTCCCCTAACCCTAACCATATTTGTCCTGTAGTCTCACCTTAACTAACTCCTAATCCTAACCATACTTGTCCTGCAGTCTAGCCTTAACCCTAACCCTTTCTGTCCCTCAGCCTAACCCTAACTATAATGGGTACCTTGTTGATATAAAGCCAATCGACATGTACTCATTCCGGGATGTAAATTTTATTTATTGAAACGGTATTGGCAATGATACAGATGAATTTATGTATCATGGTCAATATTGGGCCTTCATAGCAGCAACTACATTGCTACAGAGAAAATTCCAGTGACCACCATCCAATACAGAAATCATCCTAGTGAACACCTATTTCTATAGGGCCATTTCCTCCCTATCATGGTCAATATTGGGCCTTCATAGCAGCAACTACATTGCTACAGAGAAAATTCCAGTGACCACCATCCAATACAGAAATCATCCTAGTGAACACCTACCACTACAAAGAGTATCCTAGTGATTACTCAACATTACAGTGAACATCCTAGTCAACACTGTTATGGTAAAGGGGTGTGGGTCCCCGCTTAGAACGGCCCTATTTCTATAGGGCCATTTCCTCCCAGCCAATTTCAAACTGGCTGGGATATCGATTGCATATGCCTCGATGAGGCATGACCCAGCCTGACCCTAATTGTCCCTTCCCTGCAGCCTGACCCTAACCCTCCATCTCCCGCAGCCTCACCTTAACCCTCCTTCCCCAGCAGCCTGACCCTAACCCTCCCTCCCCTGCAGCCTGACCCTAACCCTCTCTGCCCCGCACCCTGGAGAGGTTACTTATCGGCGGTAGCTGCAGCGGAGGGACATCAGCTGCGGTGGAATTTGCGAATGAGAATGGGTAAAGTATACCAATCGGCATACTCACACATTCTAAAAGAAAAAATAGAAACTGGGCATTATTCGAAATAGGGACATCCGAAAAAGGAACTTTCGGATGTCCCTATTTATGAAATCAAAGCTTCTGACCGGGGACTGCAACCGACGGTAAAGAGTAATTAGATTGTCCGAGTCGAGGAAAGCCTTCAGTGATGATTGATTTGCCTTAGTGAGGCCAGTTACATCAAAGGAATATTACATACACAATAGAATGAATTAATATGCAACTAAAGTTCTTTTGCAAATAGAATTTAGACAACATAGGGAGTCAATCCATCAATAACATGTTAATCTATGTAAAGATTTTAAATTAAGGTTGATCCATATGTAAAAGTTAAAGTTAATGGAAAAGGGAATCAATAAGTCTCTAAAAGTCCCGATTTAAGGATACATTTCAATCTACTATTTAGAATTTTAATGCTATGTCCATGAATACCATTTGTGTGACAGTGGCCCTGATTCAGAGATTGAAAATAAGAACTTAAAGTTACACCTGGGCTAAACCATGTTGATTTCAGGGGAGTCAAATTTCATTTGTTGCAACAGTATCATAGTTAAAAGGTGATGTTTCCCAGCTCAAGTCTAATTTGCAGTTTAAAAGTGAAGCTGATCAGGTATCTGTGTGCAATAAGTAAAAGCAAAGCATTCTCCCTGCATGCATAGAATAAAATTAACTTGACTCCCCCTGAAATCAACATGGTTTAGCCCAGGTGTAACTTTAAGTTCTTATTTTCAGCCTCTGAATCAGGTCCATTATAACATAAAGTAACAAACGCTCGGAATTGTCTCGAGTCAGTCTAAAATCTGATGTTAATTCTTTAGCAAGATATTGGAGTAAATCTAGACTTATGGGCTAGTTACGTTAGAACGTCTAGCGTATTTACACTAGCGTAATTTCAATGCACTCCCCTAGGTCGTATGTACTATGGCCATTTTACGCTGCCCAAACCCTACCTTAACTTTTCCTAGCGTAAGTACTGACGTACGTAATGGATTTACGTATGTGGCGGCCAAATCCAGCCCATACTGTCCAAATTAAATGCCTCACTCCACCTCCAAAGTATTATTACGGGTGTTGTATTTACGCTCATAGTATGTACATTAGGTGTTACACGGCGTAACATCTGCGTGCGCATGCGCAAGAAATACAAATAGCCAATTTGACGTCATCGGCTAGTGTAAATATGCTAGCGTACTTAGCTCAGGATCTGGCCCATTAATCCCAAAGCTGACCACACACTAGAGTCATTATCGCTCCCAGCAGGATTTTCCGATAGCTGGGATGATTTTCCCCTAGGAAAAGTTCCCAGTTTCGGCACTGCTCTTGCTGGAAGCTATAATCTCTATTGAAGAGGGAGGTGCTGCTGAGACTGACATTGGTTAATTGGCTGAACAGCCCTTACATCAGTCTCTGCACTGATTGGCTGCACAGGCCTTCTGTCAATCATGGCAGGAGGCCCATGCAGCTTTCGGAGAGACTCCGGCAAATGTGAGATACCTCTACCTGATGAGTTTCCCCATCTGTCTCACTCTTTAATTCATTTAAAGCAGTGATATAGTAATGGAAGTCTGGCATTTTAGCGAGATGCTAAGATTTCATTACTTTATTACTGCTGTACTAGTCGGTAATTAAGACAGATGGGGAAACTCTGGGCAGAAGGTGGAGGTACAGGGTCCAATAATCGGACTTGCCCATACACTACATGATATTGTCCCCTCGGGATGATAATCAAACAGATATCCTGACTGACACGATTATCATCTCAGCCTTTCTGGGACAATAATCAAAGGTTTCAGAAATCCATCCCCAACGCTTACTACAGCGATTTTGGTCCAGCCCATAACAATTGCATGATCAGGCCAACAATTGCTTTATTGTATGGCCAGCTTTCGATTTTTTGGGAAACATTTTAGCAATTCCATCTTTTCAATGTCTAACTATATTGTACTAAAATATTTTATATTTAACACCTTTGTAGCAGGGGCGGAACGACCATTGGTGCAATGGCATCAGGGCCCATGCTGATACAAGGGCTCACCGCCATAATCGCCAAAACCGCCGAAACTCCCCACCGGGTTACCTGGGATATAATCAGGGCCAAAGCATATTTTTTGCACCTGGGCCAACAACTCCCTAGTTCTGCCTCTGCTCTGTAGTTAGCATTTTAGTGAAGACCACCTTATGCAGAGGCACATCCTAGTAACCACTCACAATACAGAGAGCATTCTAGTGACCCCCATCCAATACTGAAAGCATCTTAGTGACCTTACCTAATAAGAGAACCCTAGTGATACTTACCAATACAGAGAGCTTCATAGTCACAATACCCAATACAAAGAGCACTATAATGACTATTCATCAATACAGAGAGCATCCTAGTGATTACTCACCAATACATAGAGCATCCTAGTCACCACCACCCAATGCAGAGTACATTCTCGTAATCATTAACAATACAGAGAGCATCCTAATAACCATCACCCAATACATAGGACATTCTAGTGACCACCATCCAATACAGAAAACATCTTAGTGACCTTGGGCCTGATTCAGAGGCTGAAAATAAGAACTTAAAGTTACACCTGGGCAAAACCATGTTGATTTCAGGGGGAGTCAAGTTAATTTTATTCTATGCATGCAGGGAGAATGCTTTGCTTTTACTTATTGCACACAGATACCTGATCAGCTTCACTTTTAAACTGCTAATTAGACTTGAGCTGGGAAACCATTAACTATAATACTATTGCAACAAATGAAATTTGACTCCCCTGAAATCAACATGGTTTAGCCCAGGTGTAACTTTAAGTTCTTATTTTCAATCTTTGAATCAGGTCCCTTATCCAATAAGAAAATCTGAGTGATACTCACCAATAGAGAAAGCATCCTAGTCACAATACCCAATGCAGAGAGCACTCTAATGACTATTTATCAATACAGAGAGCATCCTAGTGAATACTCACCAATACATAGAGCATCCTAGTCACCCCAACCCAATGCTGAGCACATTCTCATAATCCCTAACAATACAGGCAGCATCCTATTGAGCACCACCCAATACGGAAAGTATACTAATGACCATTACCCAATACAAACAGCATCCTAGTAATTACCCACCAATACAGAGAGCATCCTAGTGATTATTTACCAATACATAGAGCATCCTAGTCACCACCACCAAGTGCAGAGTACATTCTTGTAATCACTAACAATACAGACAGCATCCTATTGAGCACCACCCAATACAGAAAGTATACTAATGACCATTACCCAATACAAACAGCATCCAAGTATTTACCCACCAATACAGAGAGCATCCGTGTGAACACTATCCAAAGCACAGAGCATCCAATCACAAAAGGGTTGGCAGCAGCGGTAGAATGAGACAGGCTTGTGTCCCATAGCAAGGAGGTGGAGCCCAAGTCTGGATGGGCAGAACTGGGTGGAGCAATGCGGTACTGGGGGCAGTACCAGGGCAGGACTATCTGCATGAAAGAAGCTTAAAACAGCGATCGGCGTTCCATGTATGAGTGTTGAGTGCTGTTTATAAATACATTGTGAGCAGCTTGCTTACAGTGCAAGGGATGCAGCTGCCACATAAACTTATAAACCCAAAATATCGCCTCGCTTCAAGCAATTGATAGGTGTCAGTCTCTGCACTTTGACTTTGATCAGAAAGTTAATAAAAAATGAAAGTCAGTAAGATTTCTAAAATAAAATAAAAACGTTTCCTCATCAACACACTGAAACAAACCTGGCTGGTACTCAGCAAACAGCCATTTATTTAATCTGCTTAGAGAATCACACTACATTAGGAAAAATTGATATTGATCAGTCCTCCAGTTTATTATACTTTACAATTATGATGTTTAAAATAAAACCTGTCCTATTTTCATGCCTCTTTACAATCCATCATAAATGCCAGTTCTGTAAGTGGATTATATTAAACAAAAAGGAGCCAAGTCTTTCACTATTTGACAAGTGGTTCAGGTGTTGAGAACATAATCGTATTTTCTAATATTTTTATAAACACAAATGATGGTTGAAGCGTGCGTGATTTATACAAACGGAAGAGTGTACTACTTAGCTTTTTATATGCAATCAACCATTGAGGTGGAATGATGAAGAGAGAAGAGCAACGCAGAGCATTTGCAGGTGATAGTTATATCTATAATAGGTCATTTAAAGTTTCGTAGTCAAGTCTTCCCCATAAATTATGGGCCCTGCTGAATGTGAAAAGCAATGTGCTGTGTGCATGTTTGTAGTGGATGAGGAATCTGTAACGGTATTATCAAAGTGTAGAAGGAGATCACAAGTGCTAGAAACATGCCTAATGTGTAAATATAATGTATTTGACATAGTATAAATGGGAAAAATACATCTGATATATGCATTATATAAGTTATTATTTATTATGTTATTATTATGCATGTTTACATAATGCAAGATGATTCTTTTAAGAGAGTCTGTCTATATTTCTAAAAGCAGCCATCACAGTGTGAACTGCAACCGCATAGTGATTATGGCCATTCTAGCCTTTCGTGTTTGACCTTCTGGAATCACCTTTACTAACTCGTCTTGGTATTTGTTCTATTTTACTAGTTTGTAGAAACAACATCTGTGCTCAGATAGATGCCACTGAGAGGTGTAATTGGTCTACCACCTCTCCACCCTCGGGTACTCTTTTATAGTGAGATTATTGACGAAACATCTGATTGGGCGGTTGCAGGTAAATATAATGTGGACTCCATACTGTGTTCCTGGGCATTAGCTACATACATATTCTGTCTATTGCTTTCACCTCCGCAGCGTTGATGATATCCTAAGGACACTGGATTGTATTCAGAGTTTCAAAATAAGAGAAATCAGCCGGAAAGTTACACCTGAGCAAAAACATGTTGAATTTCAGGGAAGGGAAGAGACGGTTGAAGCAGTTTTTATTCTCTGGCAGGGAGAATACTTTTCTTTTGCTTGTTGCATGCAGATACTGACCAGCTTTACTTTTACTCTTGGGGCGTATTCAGAGATCCATTTTTTAAAGGTATGCAATTATACGTACGGCCGGAGCAAGGAAACACCCACCAACAACCCAGACACTCCCCTCTCCCACACGTGTGGTTAGTGACTTACAAGTCCCTAGACCACTCTGTTCTATACGTGTGTACTTACATGTATATATGTGCTCCGTCCATGCGATTCTTGATAACCCCGCCTCCATGCGTTCATTTAAATGCCCCCCCACCCACTTTTATGTAAACTTTTCCGTACGTCTGATTTCCGTGCGTACCTCCCCAAGTGCGCTCACATGTACGTCCATTAGGCACTTCCATGCATATAGTCAACGTAAACTACGTGTCAAGCTGCAGATGCCGCTGTACTTACCCTTTGAAGTTCCGTCTGTCAGCTGCGTTCTCCTGTCGGCTCCATTCACCTGCTCGTCGGGGCTGTCATTCCCTGTAGTGGGAGTCTCTTGGTGCTGTCTGTCCACCGCATAATCACTCTCCTTACCTCACATGCTGCTTCCTGAATCCCTGCTAGAGAAGTCAGTTCTCTGAGCAGCATCAAGCCTGCTTCTCCAAGCTCAGCTGCTCTTCTAATCAAGCTTGCTGTCCAAGTCCAGCTGTATTAACACTGCATTGTCTGCTATCCTGACTATGATGCTGAAGCTTACCTGCACTACTGCTCCCAGCATTACCGGCACTACTGCTCCCAACATTACCTGCACTACTGTAATCCAGCTCAGCTAAATCTTTGCAATCCAGCTCAGGTAAACATGCTGAATCCACTACAGCTTGCTACTGCTGAATCCACTACAGCTTACTACTACTAATAGGAGTTCACTTAGAGGTAGCACATGACCTGGCTACCCAATCCACAACCAGGATGGGCTATTTAAATCCTGTGCACTGATCCCTCAGTGCCAGAACAGCTTAGTCTCTAAGATGCCTGGTTATATGTGGAGTTGTCCAGCTTGCTGCAGTCTGCATCCAGTCCAGCTTGCTCAAGCCTGCGTCCAGTCCAATCTGCAAGTTTGACTCCAGTCCAGCTTGCACCAGCCTGCATCCAGTCCAGTCTGCAAGCCTGCATCCAGTCCAGCTGGCTCCAACCTGCTTCCAGTCCAGCCTGCAAGTCTGCATTCAGTCCAGCTTGCTCCAGCCTGCAACCAGTCCAGTCTGCAAGCCTGCATCCAGTCCAGCTTGCTCCAACCTGCATCCAGTCCAGTCTGCAAGCCTGCATCCAGTCCAGCTTGCTCCAGCCTGCATCCAGTCCAGCTTGCACTAGCCTACATCCAGTCCAGCCTAAGCCTGCATTCCATCCAGCATATCCGGCTTTACCTGCAGAATCCCGTCCAGCTCTGCTGGCCAAGCACGTTACCCAGCTCTACTCCTCGGTTCTGGGGACCCGTCCTGATCCGCACAAGCGCTTATGTGCAGGCACCAACTGCGACCACCCAGTTTCCTGTACGAACCCTAGTGCTCTCCGACCACTCTACCCAAGACTGACCCTGTTCCATCAAAGGCAGTGACATTACGTACATAAAGTTACTATGCATACAATCCTAAATATATGCACGGAACTTCCCTCAAAAAACTAATCTTTGATTACGGCCCTTATTTAACATCACCTGTGAAATCTAATAGTGAGATTTGCCTCCCCTGCATAAATTTCCACCTGAATTCCTCTTATTTTCTAACTCTGTATGCAGTCCATTATTAGGAACTACAAACTATTTAACCAAAAATAATACTGAGAATATAATAAGTATAAAGAAAATCAAATAAAATCCTAAATAGTTCTTTTGCACAGGATGCAGTTGTTGTCATTCTGACCGGCTATATTTCAACAATAATACAGCCGCCAATTAAATTTCGGTGGTAGGGCATGGGTCCCTGTTGAGAACAGCCCTATTTCTATAAGGCTGTCCTCTCCCAGCCTCGAAGAGGCATAGCAATCGAAAACGGTAAGTAAGGATTCTATAACCAATCCTCTCATTAATTCTTACCCTAAACCTACCCTTCTATTACCCTAACCCTCCCTTCCCCACAGCATGAACCTGACCCTACCTTCCTTGCAGCCTGACCCTAAGCCTTCCTTCCCCGCAGTCTTACCTTAACCCCCCTTTCCCGCAGCCTCCTAAACCTGTCTCCCTTCCCCGTAGCCTGACCCTAACTCACCCTTCCATGGCCCTAACCCTTACCCTCCCTTCCCAAGATCCTCACCCTAACTCTACCCCAAGCCTAGGCATGGGTCCCCGTTGAGAACACCCCTATTTCTATAAGACTGTTCTCTCCCAGCCTCGAAGAGGCATAGCAATCGATCCATGGAGCACGGAAAACGGTAAGTAAGGATTCTATAACCAACCCTCTCATTAATTCTTACCCTAAACCTGTCTCCCTTCCCCACAGCCTGACCCTAACTCACCCTTCCATGGCCCTAACCCTTACCCTCCCTTCCCAAGATCCTCACCCTAACTCTACCCCTAAGCCTAAAAGTCCCTGGAGAGGTTGTGGTGCTTTTAAAAACAAATTGTTAAGTACGATGATCACATATTCACCAAAAATCTAAAATGGCTGACATTCAGAAAAGAGACAGCTGAAAAGGAACTTTTAGATGTCACTGCTTCTCAATGACAGCCAACGGTGTGAGGTTTCCCACCGTCGGTGGTACATCTGCACTTCAACAGTTGCTATTTTCCAGTCCCTAATAAGTACAGACTGAAGGGTTACTGTGAGTATAAGGTTAGCATTAGGTTGTGGCAAGAGGTTAGGGTTAGACTGCAGGGCATAGAGGGTTAGGGATAGGCTACGGGACATGGAGCTTTAGGTATAAGCTGTGGAATGTGGAGGGTTAGGGCTGAAGAAGGGGAAGGTTAAGACTAGGCTGCAGGAAGCAGAGGATTAGGAAAATGTTAAGGGAAGGGTTTGGTAAACACACCTACAGCGGATGACAATTCTCAACTGCAAGAGTCGCATCACCGGCACTTTCTCAAATGAAGATATCCTTATTGCACCAAGATGAGTGCACTTTTCTGTCATGTGTTTTTCAGAAAATTCAGAATTTTTCAAGATTAATCCAAGAGCAACTGAATTTTTCTTGTTAATCTAATTTTATTTTCAGTCCCTAATGATCATGGGCCGTATTCACAGATCCGTTTTTTAAAAGTACGCAATTATACGCACGCACGTAGAAAGCCAACACCCACTAACACCCAGACACTCCCCTCTCACGGCCTCCATAGACCACCTCTAACTATACGTGTGTACTTACATGCGCATATGTATGTCGTACGTGTGATTCTATGTAACCGCGCCCTCAAACACTTATTTAAATGCCTCCCCCCACCCTCTTTCATGTAAATTTTCAGGTACGTATTTCAACCACGCCCCTCCGTACGTAGGTCCCCAAGTGCGATTCACATGTCCACGACTAAAGTGCTTACGTGCGTATATTCTTAGTAACTTACCGTAAATAAAGTTACTACACATGCGCAGTTAAACTGTACTTAAAAATTTGCACGCAACTGCATGTTAAAACGGATCTGTGAATACACCCCACGATTTGCAAAAATTGCTTCATTAAGCCCCGCCTCTTGCAGAAAACTATGCCTTTTTAAAATCAGCAACCTTGTTTTTAATTGGCTCACATTTTTGAGTGCCTGGCATCCAGACGTGACAGCAGAATACATGGGCAGTTCAGCCACTACCTCCATGCACGCAACTGCACTGTGTATACGCTGGATGGAGGGGTCATGAGTTTCCCCCACACCCGGAGGCCATCTGGTGGCTTTGCAGGCGTTGTATAACCCTATCATTTAAAATGCTGAGAGTGAAACAGCTAAAAACAGCCTCCTCCGAGCACCGCAATGAAATAAAACGAAATAAAAATACTTTTTTTTATTTGATGGTTGAATCGGGGATGCGGTTGCCGGTCTGAAGGGTTCGTTTTTTATCAATGATACAGCCGAAAGTGTCATTTTGGCTGTTCAATTGCCGACAGCTTTTTCTTTAAGAAAAACGTAATTCCGGAACGGCTACCATGTCTCATGGCCTTATTTCAACAAAGAAACCCGTTCTGGTTAATGTTAGGCTGTGGGACAGGAAGGGTGATGGTCAGGCTGTGGAGAGGGGAGGGTTAAAGTCAGACTTTGGAACAGGGAAGGTTAAGATTAGGCTGCAAAACAGGAAGAGTTAGGGTTAGCTTCTGGAGAGTGGAGGGTTAGACTGCGGGACAGAAAGGGTTAAGTTTAGGTTCCAGAGAGGGTAATGTTAAGGTTAGGCTGCAGAACAGGGAATGTTGGGGTTAGGTTGTGGATTAGGAAGGGTTAGGCTGTGAGACAGGAAGGGTTAGGGTTAGGCTCTGGATAGGAGAGGGTTAAAGTTAGACGTTGGGATGACAATGGTTAAGGTTAGGGGAGGGTTAGGGTAAGGCTGATAACTGGGGATAGTTAGAGAGGAGAGTTAGAGTAAAGGGGAAAATGTGTTGCCATTGGACCAGTCACGGTGTCCATGCTGCCTTAATTGCAACTGTAAAAAAAATTGTGGTGTTGCAGCTAAATTGTTGGACACGATGTGTCACAAAGCCACACATTGGGCCTGATCCAGCGCTACGAAAATTCGCAACGACGGGCGAATGCGAACGTACGCTCGTCGTATCAAACTACACGCCCCTAGCACTCCCATAGTAAAGTCCCTGCTTACGGCGGCTATACCCTACACTGCGTACGACCGTCGGCCGTACGAAAATTCGCAGAGAATACGCTGAGAAAATACGCTTAGCACGCCCATACTGTACAATTTAAATGGCTACCCCCGCCTCCCAGTAGTAAAACGGGCGCCCAGCCGACCATCGTAAAAAAAATACGCCCAGCGAGCGAAAAATACGCTAACGATACGCCCGCTATTCGCTCATGACGCTCAGGCGACCGGAAGCTGTCATACTGGGCATGAGCATTGCGAATTTTTTGCCGAAAATTCGCATACGATGAGCGTAC
>WWET01001087.1:293973-306973 GCA_011038615.1 Limnodynastes dumerilii | reverse complement strand
TGTGTAGTGCCCCAAAAAAAGACCCGACTTATGCAAGCAGCTTGCGGAAATAGCACGCCTCTTTCTTAATAAAATACTCTACTACAAATAATCTACACACCTAACTGGTAAGTAGATTGCGTTAAATACCTACAAAGCATACGTCGTAGGTCATTTCGTAAAAGACCGTGATTAAGAAGCAGCTGTGGTCCATTATGTTAATCGTTATTTTTATTCATGTGACAGCTGCTGCTGGTGTAAGGACAATGTATTTTACTGGATTTAAACCTTCATTGTGCATCAAACACCAGGGATTAACAAGACTTCTATTTTACTCATTCATGTAAATGATAATATAGGTATGTGTAACATACAGCCGAAACCCCAATGGAATTGCATTGTCCATTGAAATGAATAGGCCATGGATATGAATAGTGTTTCATGGCATTGTTGAAATCCCAAGTCAATAACATTACAGCGGATAGTGTGTGAACTACAAGAAGATGTCCATTGGATGACGGGGATGAAAAGGATTTCAAATAAATAAAGAACATTTCCTGGGATAAAGAGCTCCCATTGGATTACAAGACACATGTCGTTTTTCTGTAACACAGGACAGGATCCAGAGTTTAAAAGTAAGAGGAAAATAGATGGAAATATAGGATTGGGAAAACCCATGTTGAATGTCAGGGGGAGTGAAAGTAATATTAATCTATGCATGCAGGGAGAATACTTTGCTTTTGCTTATTGCACACAGATACTGACCAGCGTTACTATTAAACCATTGTTTAGACTTGTGCTAGAAAACATCACCTCTAAATTCAAATACTTTTTGCAACAAATAAAATTTGCCTCCCCTGCAATTCAAAATGGTTTAGCCCAGGTGTAACTTTTCACCTCTTTTCCTCTTATTTTATCTCTGGATATGGCCTATAATGGTGAACAAGGATTTAATTTATTCAATTGTGTGTTTGTTTTATATAGAAATTTTCATTTTTGTATTATAATTTTACTATAGTTTTATTGCTGTTTAAAGTCCCTTTACCAATAGTTTAGAACCCTGATGTGACTCTAAAGTTTCATCTGCTGATACCACCCTGGTGCTTACACCAAAAAAGACTCAGAAAACAAATACATTTTTCATCAAGGACCTGATTATTTTAAAAAGGATGTTTTCCTGACAACCCAAAATTCACTACATAGAATCATAAAGAGTGACGGCAGATAAGAGCCACTTGACCCATCCAGTCTGCCCAATTGGTTTGATTTTTAAACCATACTGACTATAGACCCTATTTGACTCTCAATTTAGTTGAAGATTTAGAATACAATTATATTTATCTAAAGTATGTTTAAATTGTTCTATTGTGTTGTCTCTACCACATCAGCTGAGAGGTCATTCCACTTATCAGTCACCCTTTAAGTGAAGCTATTATTTCATACATTTCCTCTAAACCTACAGTACAACCCTCCAGTTTATACACATGTCCTCGTGTTCTAATACATCTATGTATTCAGGGGCGAATTGGGAAGTTAAAGTGGCCCTGGAAAAAAAATCTGCAAGAAGCCACATGTTGGCAAGATCACTATTGGCAGAGTCAAAAAAATATGTAAACTGGATTGGTACAAAGTAATGAAATATATCATAAAAGCAATTAAAAAACCATGTGATATGGGGGCAGGGTATGTATTGCAATGTAAAAGAGTCACAAGCAAAGACAACATCTACTAACTAATATTTTACATCTACTGACTAATATTTTACAATCCAATATATAAATTTATAGTGACCTCTATGCAATGCAGGTAGTCCCTGCCACCCAAGTGACCACTCACCCGAAACATACAGCATCCTAGTGTCCCCCACACAATACATACAGCATCCTAGTGTCCCCCACATAATACATACAGCATCCTAGTGTCCCCCACACAATACGTACAGCATCCTAGTGTCCCCCACAAAATGCATACAGCATCCTAGTGACTCTAACACAATACATACAGCATCCTAATGACCCCCACACAATACATACAGCATCTTAGTGTCCCCCACAAAATACATACAGCATCCTAGTGATCCCCACACAATACATAGAGCATTGTAGTAACCACCACCCAATACATACAACATTCTGATTTTCTCTGTTCTATACAGACATCATTTTAGCAACAACCACCTATGACAGTCAATATTCTAGTTTTCTTTAAATAAAATAGAAGCTGCTGAGTAGCCTTCAGAGGCTACAGGCCTACCGGGAAAATTCCCTGTAAGTCCTACAGCCAATCTGCCCCTGTCTATATCTGAATGTCTCCCTCCTCTACTTGGTTAGACTCCTTGATATATTTAGACACTGCTATCATATGGGTGTCCTTTGGTAGTCAGATATGACCATCTGCATATTAATTATGGATTGCCCTCAAATTTCACACATGTATCCCTTTACCAAGACAAAACAAAAGTAGAAAGTAGATTTATGTAAAAAAAACAGGAGCGGGCACAATTTTAAAACCAGCGGGAACAGAACCTGGCAGACGTAGAAACTGAAATGATCGTTTTAAGGACAGTCAGCCAAAAAGCCATCAGGATCTGGCAGGATTGCACTAATAAGCCATGTTTTAGCCCATCTGTAAAAATAATAGTATTACGCAGTACAAAAAACAATGCAATAAAAATACACAATACTGTTATTAGCCTTCGCTACTTACAGTTAGAAATGTTTCTCTCAATGATATAAAGGTTCAGGGTCAGAAGCAGTGGAGTTCTGGTAATGTCCCCATTTTAGTGACTTTGGACCGGATTCAGACCTCCGAAAAAGGGGCGCTTTACGGTCGCTAGAATTGGAAAATGACATCTTCTTGCAAACATATGCAGGTAACGCATTCCCAGTAGGGATCTAGGGCCAGATTTACTAAGCGAAGGTTTGGAAAAGTGGAGTATGTAATTTAATTATTACATACTAGAGAATGCCAGCTAGAATCTGATTGGTTGCTATGGCAACATCTCCACTTTTCCAAACCTGCAGCTTAGTAAATCTGACCCTTAGACTGTTTTTTGTTATATGAGAGCGCTAGTAAATCTGGCCCCTGGACTACTACGGCAACTATGCTTCTCAGGCTTGGTAACTATGGTTCTGAGATGTCCTTATTTTTACGCAAGGACGTCACGGAAGTCTTAAAGTGGGGAATCTTGTGCTGGAATTCCTCTCAAGTAAGAGGTGTGGCCTTCCCTTGTCCGCAATGAAGTCTGGATATAGGGCCTGATCCAGAGTTCCGCCGTATCGGCATGCACTCCCCCTGACACTCCCCCTGTGGTTGGCGTAAATACACACTGTTACGCCGGCTGAAGTCTACCCTAACTTCAGCTGGCGTAACAGTGTGTAAATACGCTGACCACAGGAGCCTTCATTAGCTTACCTCCCCCCGCCTTCCTTGCCTAACTGTTGTGTAGTTACGGCGAGTAACAGCCCCCTTGCCGTAACTATGCCGTAACTATGCAACAGTTAGGGACGCCCGATCCTAAGGAGCGGGTTTCCCTAACTACACCGGGCAAAATCTGCCCGCGCAGATCGGCAATAAATATGGCGGATGGCGGAAGTCTGGATCAGGCCCACAGTGTGAATTTGACATCAGATTTGATCCATTGGGATCAGTATTTTAAATCCGTTAAACACATTTTGCGCTTTGTGCGGCTGATCCAGAAGCAAAGACGGCTGCGTGCAATCCAAAGCCACACGCAATGATACCTCTGGATGATCATGCAAGTATGGCACACTGGGCCTGATCCAGACCTACGCACTAGTGCCGATCGTATTTACGCTCAGTGTAAAAACAATGCACTCCCTCAGACACTGCCTTACGCTCACAGAACCCTACCTTGACTTTTCCTTTCGTAAGTTCGTCCCTTCGTAATTACGCGATGATCATAACTACCTAGCACGCCCATACTGTACGATTTAAATGCATCCCTCGCCTACATTTTGTAACTGCATTGTACTTACGGCTTTCGTAATATAGGCACGCCCTTTCGTTAGTACGAATGATACGGGCGACCTATTAACAACTACGGACAAGACCGAGTTACAACAGGAAGTAGTCACTGGGCGCATGCGCAGATCATATTTACAGCCGATATTACACCCCCGGGCGTAGCTCTGGATCAGGCCCATTGTGCAAAAGCACAAGATAGCCAAGGCCAATGGTGCCTCGTGAGCATTTACATTATGGAAGTGCAGGGGTATACCTCCCAAGTGTCCCATCTTTTTCTGATTCGTGGGCCGTAAAAGGGGTGGGCTTATGCATAAATGACCAAATATGGTCATTTGTAGGCAGAACTGGGTGGAGTTTGGAAAGAATGGGACAGTCGGGACAACTGCAGGTACTTACCATGGCGTTCCGCAGCACCCCGCCACCTATATAACATCACGGATAACGTTATGTAGGGGCGGGGCAATGAGGATGTGCCCCATAATATCTGTCGGTGGCCTTGGAAGCAGCAAATTTTTACAAATCTGGTATTTGTAAGTATACTATGTCAAAGGAATGTGTTGGAGCTTATAAATAAAGAGTATGCAAAAGCATAGATTATTAATGAGTTTACTACAGGGTTGCCGAATCTCCTGGAATATCCGGAAGACTCCCGAAATTTTTGCAGGTCTCCCGGTCTCCCGGGAGAGCCGGCAAAGCTCCCGCAAGCCCCACCAGCTATGAATTTAAACTGTAATCCCTACTGTAATCAAGCCCCGTCCATCCCCTGAAACGCAGGAAATTACAGGAGTGACTGACAGGGGCGGGGCTTAATGACACAATTTGCATAAACACATCATTAAGCCCCGTCCCTTGCAGAAATCAATGGCTTCCCTCTGGGTTCTCCCGGCGGGAAGCCCTAAAAAGTCGGCAACCCTGGTTTATTAGCAACATTTTAATCAGCGATGGTCTTAAAGGGAATTTGGTAAGCTTGTTTACAGAGGGGCATACCTGAAAAAGTAGTCGTCACATGAACAGAGGAGAGGCAGTCATGTGACACTGCCCTCTAGCGTCACATGACTGTAACACTGGACGGCAGTGTCACATGATGATTTACTGTAGTCCTTGTCTAGCTGTGCTTTACTGTTGTCATGTGTGACCTGCCCCTACACACCCCTGGCAAACTCTTGCTTCTCTATAAAACAATACTCGCTGCCTGATCAGCATGCAGGAAGCAATACATTCATTAATGGATAAATGTACTTGGAAGGAATAGAACATTTTCCTGATTTCAAAAGGATGACCTTTCATTTCTACACAGGGATAAAACACTAATAAAAATGACAACAGTGCATTCAATAATCTGTTATTATTCCCTCCAGTTATATTCAACCCTGCATTTAATTACCAAATTAATTAGTATTTTGAAGACAAACAAACAAGTCTTGCACAGGAAGTCACTTCTGCAGGTGAAGCCAAAATGCTAATAACTGCGAGGAGTGGGAGACATTAAAAAAAGAAATGCAATTGCATATCAGCTTATGTATACATACATACACACACACACACACATACATACATACATACACACACACACACACACACATACATACACACACACACACACATACATACATACATACACACATATACATAAATACATACACACACACACACATACATACATACATACATACATAGATGCATGCAGGGGGTGGGGCTTAATGACACGATTTATGCAAATCGCATAATTAAACCCCCACTTAATCACCCCCTTTTTTAGCTTTACTCAGAGTTGCCGACTCTCCCAGAATACCTGGGAGACTCCCGAATATTGGGGCTGTTCTCCCGGTATCCCGGGAGAGCCGGCAAATCTCCCACAAACCCAGACCCCCTAACAACTACAAGTGTAATCCCTAGCGTTACTAGGGATGGGTGAGACTTCATGATGTCATCAAGCCACTTCCCCTTTAACACCAGAGTTTACATGGGTGATTGACAGGGGGTGAGGCTTAATTATGTGATTTGCAGCAATCACATCATTAAGCCCCGCTCCTCACATTCATCTATGGCTTCCCTCCGGGTTCTCCTGGAGGAAAGCTTTCAATAGTCGGCAGTCCTGGCTTTACTAGGGATGGGGTTGGGGCTTGAGGATACAAATTGCATCATCAAGTCCCTTCCTGTCCCTAGCAACACTAGGATACTAGCATTGCCAGCGTGGGGGCACAAGTCTCAGGTCCCTTTGTGGGAGATTTGCAGGCTCTCCCGGGATACTGGGAGATCCAGAGGTGAGTGAATGCCAGTGGACGGGACGTTTCTCTGTGTGATATTCAACTGCACATGCTCAGATCTGACGAGCGCACCGTGATTCAGATCAAGAAGCAAATCAAGCTGTGGTGGCGTGCCTTCTGAGGGGTGTGTTGTGGGAGGCAAGAGGAGGAGACATATAGTTAATGTCCAGCCAAGTGCTCTTGATCCAGAGTCTGACACAAGCTTTATGTCTAAGTCCAGGGTGCTGACCTTCCCCCAAGCAATTTTTTACCCTTGCGTTGGGATTTGACATTTTCGAATGCATTACAGAAGTCGCTACCGATGTATTATTTATTTTTCATGTTTTTATTAAAAATTTAAATAAAACCGATCTGAAACTAGGCCACGTCCAATGCGTAATGTTCACGCCAGCTCTGTCTTATGCAGGTGTAATTATGCATACACTAAATGCACACGCATCTGCTGTTTAAAATTAGCATTCACAGCTACGCACAAACATCCGGCATTGTGTGCCAATGATTTATTGACTACCCTTAAGCAAAATGCCAGTGCTTATTGTTTCTAAAAACTGTAACTATTATCTAAAGTTTACATAACAGACGTTTTTTCACCCAAACTTTAAAAGTAAAAATAAAAAAATAGGGCCATTTCTGGTAATATTTTAGTGGCCGACCAATAGCAGATTAAAAAAATTATTTTTATTTTTGTCTGCATGATTTTTTAAAACTGATTTTTCTAATTAATTGTCATTCAGATCTCTTATTGCATTTAAATTACCCATACAAGCAGGGTCGCCGTCAGAATTTGCAGGGACACAGTCGTGGGACGCCGTCCCCCTATGTGATGTCATCAGTGTCGTCACATAAGGGGTGGACCATTGTGGACCTGCTTTAACAGCGGGCCGAAGCACAGGTAAATTTTTTCCTACTCATAAGCCCGCTAAATGAACAACTCTGAGCAGCAAGTATTGGCGGTAAGACACCACTGATACCTGCTGCTGCTGAGCGAGGTAAGTATCAGCAGGCCCCCAACCTGGGCCCCAGGCCCAGCACAATAGAACCCATTGTTCCCCCCACCCCCACCCCCCCTCCCGATGGCAGCCCTGAGTACAAGTACATACTTATCTAGTTTCCCAGGAGAATCATTTAGGATTTCTTACTAAGAAACCCAGAAATTCTCCGTCACCTCACCCTCTGCCCTGGTAAACTGAGAAAAATGTGATTGGAGGTGAATTAAATAAAAAAAAAAAATCAATCCTCCCCCTGTAATTGTCACAAATAGGAAGCAGTGGGTGGAGCTTGACTAAACATTTATTCCGGGATATTGTGACTCCGCCCCTGCTTAGCAATGCTATGATCCAGAGCAATGAAAATTGGGGGAGGGATTTTCCAGGAATGAAATAAAACAAGTTGGCAAATATGGCTTTAGGACCCAGATGGAAGCAGTGTCGTAACTACCATGGAGGCGGAAGGAGCAGCTGCTACAGGGCCTGGAGGAGAGGGGCGCATGTAGTAGCCACCAACCCTGAACCCATGTAAGACATTGGCCCTGATCCGGATCTGAGCGTATGCCAGCTGGCACGATGTTTCTCGTGATTAGCTACTGCACATGCTCAGAACCCAAAAAGCGCGCACACAAGTCTCATTTAGATCATAGCGCAACTCTGGCGTTCTGAGAGGCGTGTAGAGGGAGAGAAAGGGTGGAGAGACATAGTCAATGTACAGTAATGGCGTTACCATGGCCAGTGCCCCTCATACTGGTCAGGATGCAGTTGTAGCATTGGTTACTTTATATTACAAAATTTGCACCTACGACAGGTCATGTGAGCGTTTTCCTCCCGTATCCGGCGTCCTGCACATGCATGCACAGGAGGCTTCCAGAGCGACTTTGGATCCTTTGATGAACTCGGTTGACAATCATTGTTTAAAGCAAGGAGAGAATTACTGTATTTTACTTAATATACTTATCATACAAATGATGGATGAACATATTTGCATTTATTAATTGCTAACGATTCAATAAGTGAACCCTCAAATCCTATCACCTTAGGCAACGCTTCATTACCCAGCAGACCCTGACTGCTGGGGTTAAATTAGTATGAGAACGAAGAATAATATATGATTAATGAGAGAGTCAACACATTATACATTCTCCTGTAGACACAAATATACCTGCAACACAGCATCGCAGGACTCCAGAAGTAAATAACGCTGGTGGGCTGGAAAGTTCAGATAAAGGAACCTTCTTCTTTTCCATGGCATAAGTATGTAAATCCCTTGACTCTCCGGCAAGTAGGTACTTAATTAAAGATGCAAAGCTACTGGAAAGTTATTATTGAAAGAAACTAGCTCACACAGGATTAATCCCATTGCTTCCCACACAAGCACAAAATTACAGAGATATTTATCGGGCTGATGAAATGCTTCTAGTTTCTTTTATTCTAATTGGTTGGTTTCTCTTTTTTTCCCCCTCTACTAATCTTAACTTATAAAGAGGAATATGTTGGCGTAAACTTACAGGCGCTTTAACTTACATAACGTGAAGGCATAAGGTCCAGCAATATAAATGTGTGAAAAATAAAAAGAGGTTAGAAAAGGTACAAAAAAAATGGCTAAACTTTAACCTTGAAAATGATGAGCCCGATCCTCATTGAATAACATTAGGAAGGCTTATGCAAACCTCTTGCAATAGTCCCCTAAAAAGTGCATGTTACACAAAGGATCTCTTAACGTACAGAACTCAGTTCTGGGGCAGCATTTATGCATACCTTATCCCCCGGTGGGTGTCCCCGCTCCGATGGGCTGTCTTTAGAAATAGAGACAGCCGAAAGTTCTTTTTGGTGAGTAACCTTTCCGGGGACTTTTAGTGTTAGGGGGGTTAAGGTTAGGCTCTTAGGAAGGGAGGGTTAGGGTTAGAGTTATAGAAGGGGAGGGTTAGGGTCTGGCTGCGAGGAGGTGGGTCTTAGGGTTAGGCTATAGAGAAGGGAGTATTAGGGTCAGGCTAGGGACAAGGGAGCATTAGGGTCAAGCTGCGGGGAAGGGAGGATTAGGGTTAGGGTAATGGAAGGGGGGGTTAGGGCCAGGTTGCGGGGAAGGGTTGGGGTTAGTTTTTATACTTCCCTATCGGAGCACCGTGTTCAGTGATCCGGGGATCGATTGCTACAGTATGCCTCATTGAGGCATAAGCAATTGATATCCCAGCCAGTTTGAAACTGCCTAATCCAACAAGACAGGCGGAGATAGGTATGTAAAATAAGTGTCGGGGCGGCGACCAGCAGTTCCTAATGGATCTTCCTTTGGAAGGACACAGATCCATGCAGAGAAGTTAAGGAACTCTGCACAAAAGAAGGAAGGGATTGAGAGGGGAGTGCACTCCTCTCTTACGTGTGGACATTCGGAAAATGCACGGAGATCTGAATCGGGTCCTATGTAATTAAGTCATGAGGGCACTGGAAGAGGCTGCCCTTCTTGGATGAACTAACAATTTAAAGTAGATGGCTGGTAAAAAAAAAAAAAGAAGAAGGAAGTAGAGGAGCAGCTAACAGGACACATTGGTCGGACATCTTGAGACTGAATGAAAAAAGTAAGTTTCAAACCTTGGTAACTGGCACAAACTCGGAGAGGACATAAAGGCATGACAGAAGGAGGGTGGAGGAGGGGACATTACTAGGCAGAGCATAGAGTGGTGTAAGTATAGATGAGGTTGGAGGTGTAGGAATGAAGTACTAGAGGGCTTTGCAGGAGTGACATCTTTAATGTATATCAGGCATAAGTAACTATCAGCACCCCAGAGGTTGTGATACTGAAAAAGCATGCTGGGATTTGTGGTTTCAAAAGACCTGGGGGTAAATTTACTAAGGACGATTTGGTCCAAATCAGTGTTTTTTTGTTGATTTTTTCAGCGAATTTCCAAACCCAATTCACCATAAAATCGTCCAAAATGCTGACTTTTCAAAATCGCCATTTTTAGGATCGCCATGGAGATTTCGAAAAGCCATAGCAAAAAAAGATTTACTAACCGTCGATTAGCGGCAGCATGCTAAGGTTGCTGGGGCTACTGTGGCATGTATTTAGTACTGTGTCCCCCTTCATACTGCCCGTCGTCACTATGTCCCCGTTAGTAATGGATAGTATCATGCCCTCCGTAATAGTTAGGGGTAGGCTGCGGAGAGGGAAAGGTTAGGGATAAGAGAACTTACCTGTGGACTTTGGAGTCTTTGAAGACTGTGCCATTGTAGGAGCCATGTCTTCCAAGGGCAGACTGATAAAAAAAAAAGTGACAACAATCGGCTCTTTACTACTGCAAAGTTATCTGTCGGGAGACAGGCCATCACATTGGCAAATCAAACACCCTGCAAAACGATTTCTGTTATATTTTCTAAAAAAAACATTATCAACTGGTGCCATATATTGAATCCATTCCATTTTTCCAATTGAATGCTGGAGAAAATATTCTGGTTCTTACTAAATGCACTGCCTAAATATAAAGACTCCTCTACCATAACCGGAAAAGAAATGAATCTCCAGAACAGCAATTCACACACCTAAACATTTCAGCTCAGGAGATTTTTGCTACAAATGTTGTTGTTTTATTACATTGATTTAAATGCCAAGGACAAGTCCTCATCTTCGCAGCACACAAGCTAAGACTGGTGATAACGCTTTCTTGTAACACTTCAAGAGAAATGACTTTCACATCCTGAAGCTACAATAATATTTATGGTGCTTGGGATACGCAGTCCCACATGTAGAAAGCAAAATCCGCTGGTACACATACATCTGAAAAACCTACACCGGGAAACAGACAGAGACGTGACAAATGGTTCCCTTGCGAAAATCGTATAACAAATAGAGTCAAGTCCATATTGCACATATTCCTACGTTGTCAATTTCAATAGCAGTTTAAGTGTTGCATCTTGGTTGTTCACACGTCTGATGTAAACTTTGTCGGACAGATCTCCAGGCGCATGTAAAGTTCTGTACACCTGGAAAATCATTGCGTAACATCTTGTGTGCGTGTGCTCATTGCCAGAAAATCACTCAACATTCGCAAGTCTAAAGCTGGCCCCAATACTGTATGTGGGGCTGAGATACAGTCTTCAATGCTGATGCTGATATTGCGACATGGTGGGAAAGCTAGATTGCATTCCATTAGTAAATCATTAAAGCTTTGTTTACTTATCAATTAGCAACTATTGGTTTCCTGCAGTGATCAGCCAATGCAGCTGGTGTCAACCATTCAAGAAAGAGGGCCGGATCCTCAACTACGTTCGTCATCCACATACAGCCTTAAATTGCCGATAGGTAGCTACTATGCATGCGTAGTAACTAATTTACGTTAGCTACATATCTTTTCGTTACGTAGATTGCGTATATGCCGTCATTAAGAACGCATATATACGCAATCTACATAACGAAACGATATGTAGATGATGTAAATTAGTTACGTCGCATGCAGAGTAGCTACCTATCAGCAATTTAAGGACGTATGTGGAAGACAGACGTAGTTGAGGATCCAACCCAGAGTGTATAACTCATCCTGTGAATTGAATGGGTGATGTCAGCTCCATTGGCTGTTATCTGCAGGAAGCCAGCAGCTGCTAAATTGTAGATGAACAGAGCTTTAATGATTAATTAATAGGCTGCAGTTTGGCTTTCCCACCATGTTGTGAAATAAGCATCATGGCAGAGAAAGCTTGGGGCCCATCTGTATTTTATTTATGACCATATATTTTGTACTATAGCCTATCAGTTAATAGAGAACACTTAAGCAGGGTACACATGGGGCTATAGACAGTTTCAAATGATTTCTGATCATCTTTGGACAGTACACACTGGTAAGATATCTGCTTTAACGGTTTTTTGACTGTGTGATTGGAAAGATTATCTGTGTGTACCCAGCCTTTCATATGCAGGAATGTGCAGAGGCATATCTACCCCTTGGCCAGGATTGCACCCACCAGGGGTGCCAGCCAAAGGGGGTGGCGCTGCCTGGGGATACCACCTGTAGCTAAGAGATTGTGTCGCCTAGTGCAGCGCTGGTCTGGAGTTAGACTGCAGCTGGATGCTTTTAATGAGGGCTGGCTGGTTGCTAGGATACCCGTGATCACAGGCTTCTCTGTGACCGCGGGACTTTAATTTCCCTTGCAAGTCTCAGCCACCGTGAGCCTTCATGTCCTCGCAAGTCTTGGCCACCACGGGACCTCAATTCTAGCCGCAGTCCCGGTAAGGTAAGAAAACCTTGCAGGGGGGGGGGGACTGGAGCCTGGCGGCACATGATAGGAGTACTGGGGTGGATGGAGGCACATGATGGGAGTACTGGGAGTAAATGGGTAATGGGGGGGCCCAGTCTCTTACTTTGCCAGACCCATAGATACACCCCCGGGAATGTGCCACACTTCTGAACTGATTTTCAACCCCAATTTTGTTTCCATACTGTTGCTCTAAACACAGGATCTATCCTTATTGTTCTTATTTATGTTATCATCAATTCAAATATATGTAAAACTATTGAGAAGAAAGAGAATATAAAAATGGCAAAACAATAAAGTATTTAATTGCCAAAATCCCAATGATTTCAAGGTCAAATACAGTCTCCCAGGGGCTTAGAGATTTAACAATTAGTTTTTTTTTATATTTTCATGGAAATAGATGTTTTATAATGTGCATATGCAATAGCTGTAAATATTTATTTTTCCTTCTATTCTTCAGGGTAACCTCTGGTTTTGTTATGCTGGTCTAGGAGATAATATTAACGGCTCCAAGTGCTTAAGTAGTATGTAAATTCC
>WWET01001087.1:279540-291738 GCA_011038615.1 Limnodynastes dumerilii | reverse complement strand
ATATATATATATATATATGAGTCTCCCTAACCCAAAGACTCCCTTCCTCACAGCCTAACCCTAAGCCTCCCTTCCCTGCAGCCCGACCCTGTCTCCCCTCTCCACAGCTTGACCCTAACTCTCCCTTCCCCGCAGCCTGACCCTAAGACTCCCTTCTCCGCAGCCAAGCCATAAAACTCCTCTCCCCGCAGCCTGACCCTAGGACTCCCCTCACCGCAGTCTCACCCTAAAACTCCCCTCCCCGCAGCCTAAAGCTAAGACTCCTTTCCCCGCAGCCTAACCCAAAGTCTCCCCTCTCCACAGCTTGACCCTTCATCTCCCCTCCCCGCAGCCTGACCCTAAGACTCCTTTGTTTACAGCCTAACCCTAAGACTCCCCTCCCCACAGCCTGACCATAAGACTCACTTCCCCACAGCCTGATCCTAAGACTCTCCACAGATTCCTAACCTCTTAAATTCCCCATAAAGTCCCTTGTAATGTTCACCTGTGTGGTGTGCCAGGTCTGCGACGGCGGCTCCTGAAGTAACAAATGGGTAAGTATGCTAATCGGCATACTTAGGCCCATATTCAGAGTACCGGATGTATAGCATATACAACCGGTGTTTAGCGATTTTTACTACTGCGCATGTGTAGTCATTTTTTAACATAATCTGCGTATCTTTTTCTTACGTAGATTGCGTAAATGCGATCTTTCAGCGTTATTTTTGAAATAGAGACAGAGGAAAAATAGTTTTCTGTTGTCCCTATTTCGGAAACAGCCCTTTCTGTACATGGATTGCATCCCACCAGCCGGAAACCTGTTAAGCGTGAATGCGCAGGGACGCAAAGGATGTTTCCCACACATAAAGGGCCTGATTCAGGGATCCGCTTCCGATGGGATCTCAAATATACGCATCTAAGTGTCAGGTCGGAGCAGGTTACAACCCACTGCATAAACAGTCACTCCCCTTGCAAACAGCGGCGGATCTTAAAGTTAGACCAGCATTGACTAACCCTAACTCTGCGCTGTCATTTGAGATCTTAAGTGAATTAGTTGCGTTTATTTAAGATCCTAAGTGTCTGCTCGCACCCACTTTCCCTCATCTTAATGCCTCCCCCCGCCCATATCTATGCAAATCCTTCGGGTCCTAGATTTACGCAGCACTTCGGATCTTAAGTGCTTGTGATCGATTCACAGGTCCGCGCTTACCGAATTTAGGATCCTAACCTCTACGTAGATGGCGTTGCACTATTACTGCGCATGCGCAATGATGCAAATTTCTTAAGATCCTAAATATACGCACCTAAATAGCGATAATATCGTATCTCTGAATCAGGCCCAAAGTGCTGATTACAGCGTAATTTTGGATCCAGCCCAAAGTTGTTTAATGTTGTCTTCAGGTGTTTGTAGGAAATTCATGAAAATTCATAGTGAGGCCAAACTTTGTTATTTCATGTGAATACTATCGCTTTAGACATATCCTTGTGTATATAAATTTTTTTTAAAGGTTGGAGAGTATTTTAAAATAATAAATGTTTCCCTGAATATTAGAGGAATTTTCATCTACAACTAAATAGAAAAAGCCTCCATGACCTTATGACAGCACAAGAATATTTAGAAGGCACTTTTCTCTAATCTTGCATGCCACAAGCCTGAATATGTTCATGGCTTTGCATTAATAATCTGGTATTAATATTAGGAAAAGGAAATGAGACGACCTGCGGAAGAAAAGAGATCTGTTTTAGCCATGAAATTAATCTACTGCTAATACTTATAAAGAGATGGTGAGGAGAAGATTCATCAAGGTTAGGCAGTGTGGGTGATACTAAGATACCACTAGCGCAAACACATACACACACACAAACACACACCTACAGATTCACACACATACATACACACACACACACACACACACCTACAGATTCACACACATACACACGCACGTATGTACATGCGTACATATTCACATACTTACATACATACACACACACTTACGTATATACATACATACTCACATATATGTACATACATACATGCACACACACACACCTACAGATTCACACACATACACACACACACACACACCTACAGGTTCACACACATACACACACACGAACATACACAAACATACACACACTTACATACATACATACATACATACATACTCACATATATGTACATACATGCACACACACACACACCTACAGATTCAAACACACACACACACACGAACATACACATACATACACACACACTTACGTACATACATACATACATACATACAGACATATATGTACATACATACACGCACACACACGTACGTATGTGTATGCATTCATACATACATACATACATATACACATATGTACATACATACATACATGCATACACAAACACACACACACATATACACACACACAAACACACATATGCACACACACAAACACACATATACACACACACAAACCTCCACTGTGAAAAAAAACGAGGTTATATCATTAATCTCATCTGACATTTCTCTCCCATTAAATCAGCAGTAGGTGACAGAGCATAATTACACAAAGCCGGGGAAGTCAGGCAGATCCACGCACTGGCCGGGAGGCATGACCTGGAAAACAGTGACAGAGGAGCTGTGCGGCAAAATTTGCAGTCTACAACTAAGCCAATCGCAATGCTTCTAACACCAAGAACATTGCAGGTGGAGACACATTGATTATAGGATTGGCTCACTGCTTGTGCAGACTGACCAATCCTACTATTGGGCCAGTGAAACTTTGGAATGTTTTGTCTGTGGTCCAAACATGTTCACTTTGCTATAGACTACAAGATAATTGAGTCATTGAGATGAAAGTCAATTGATTGGCTCAAATATCATTTAAGATATGGTCAGCTTTAGCCAGGCATAATCTGATGGATAGGCTGTTTTTCTCGGGATGCAGTTGCCGGTTTGTCCGGCCTTATTTGGTCAAAGATACAACTGCAGTTCACTGGCGGGTGTATCATTGTTCAAAAATGATCTGGAGATAGAAAATAGCTATTGGAAATGGCGTTTTCATTAGCTACAGGCTGCGGCGGCCTAAGGTTAGGGATAGGGCTTAAGGGGAAAGTTAGGGTTAGGCTGTGAGAAATAGGGGGTTAGGAAAGGGTTAAGGTTAGAGAAACCACTTGCCTTTCAGCGAATTACTCTTCACGACTCTAAGGGCCAGATTTACTAAGCTGCAGGTTTGGAAAAAGTGATGTTGCAACCTGACATTCTCTAGTATGTAATAGTTAAATGAGATCTATAATCTGATTGGTTGCTATGGGCAACATCTCCACTTTTCCAAACCTGTACCTTGGCCCCAGGAGTGGCTTAACCGCCACTTTCTGCAATGGAATTGCTGGCAGTCTATATTCAGTTGCCATGCAATGAACGTTCGGGGAAAAAAATAAGACCATCATACCAGCATCAGCAAACCACCTCCATTCCCCCCCTTCCCATGCCAGGTTGGAAGGAGCACTCTGCTCAGTGTTTTGTCGTGTGGACACTTGCCGCCACTGCAGTTCCAGAGCAATGGGTATTTTTTTTTTGGTACCCCAACTCTCTGAATAAAGAACTAGTGAAATGAACATTTTCATATGGAATTATTTTTTACTTTTACTTGTGATAATATTATATAAGTAGGTTTATGGGGTAGATTTATGGAACCTTCTAACCAGCAGAAAGAGGAGATATTTATAAAGCAACCAACCATCAATTTCCAGTGTAATATTTCCAAATGCGATTTGTGTCATCAAACACTCCCCATCCTTAGCAACACTATGGGTCACAGCACTGATAGAAAGGGGGCGGTACTAGAGGCAGTCATCAACCAGCACCCCACTGCCTGTGACTCATAGTGTTGCCAAGCTTGGGGCGGAGCTTAATAGTATAATTTCTGGCATCCACCTGCTGTGGCCAAATGCGGGAGATTGGCCTGATCTCCTGGGATTCTGGGAGCAATGCCCAAATTCCTTGAGTCTCCCGGACATTCCCAGAGAGGTTGGGAAGTATACTAGAATCTGACTGTTGCTATGGAGAAAACCTGCAATTTTCATTATCAGACAGTTTAATAAATCTGTCTCTTTCTCAAAAAAGCAAAGTCACAGAAGGGCCTGATCCAGATTTAAGATCGTTTTACGTACACAAGCATACTCAAGTTATGCACTACTAAGGATAATGGGCCTGATTCAGAGATCAGTCGGCGATCGGGCTGCAAATATACGCATCTAAGTGGCAGGTCAGAACAAGTTACACCCACCAGAATTAACAGTCACTCCCCTCACAACCCCCGGCCGGACCTAAACTTCCACCTCCATAGACTTGCCCTAACTGGCCGCACTCACTTCCGACCCTATGTGTATTAGTTGCGTATATTTAGGGTCCTAACTCCCCCTGCCCATTTCTATGCAAATCCTTAGGTCCGTATATTTCCGCCGCACTTAGGGTTTTAGTCATTAGTCTCCGCCCGATTCACAAGTCCGACCTTAAGGCATTTCCGACCTTACATGCGCAGTTGATGCAAAATTGATCCGACCCTAAATATACGCACGGAACTATCGTTAGTATCGGATCTCTGAATCAGGCCCAATGTCCTCCCCCTGGCGCACCCCTCTCACTGTGCTGTGTGTTCCCACTGCCAGATGTACGCATGCCGCGTTATTACGTCTGGATCAGGACCAGAATCTCAAAGGCCCTCTGCACAAACCCACAAAAGCAGATGCATTTAAGTTAAAGTATATTTAAAAATCCAAAACTGAAGTTTCCATAGTTTTAGCTGGACTTTTAATTCCTGCAAATGATATTCTGATAATGATAATAATAATTCCCTCTTTCTTTTCCAGAGCCTGCAGTCATCTGATCTTACCATGTACCCTACAGCTAATTGAATCTGTCATTTCCATTGCTAATGCAACTAAAATGGCAAGTATTAGCTACTTATCTGGAACATTGTCAAGAGGTCTTGAGATTCAGTATACTGGTTTCAGTCCAGTGATTATGACCTTTTAAATGGATTTAACATGGTTCATTTATTTTATTTTTTGAATAATTACATATGAGGTAATTTGCCTCCTCTCTCTTCAGGGAGAACTGGTCTAGAAGAGGTAATTTACTTATTGGGATATGTTCATATACAGTAAAATAAGGGTTTTTATATAAAATACAGCTAATAGAACACAGATGCTATCGGATCCCTGTATTTACATGTGAACACATGGCTGACATGGACAGTCTTCTGTGACCCATATCCTAGTTTCAAATTTTCAACACATGTGAACTGAAAAAGTCAGCGAGTTACATCCAGTTTTGATCGCAACCTGGACTTCCTGTAGGAAGTTATAGGAATGTCCTTTGTTTGGATCAAGCAGATTGGGTTGTGTAGATGGAAGAAGGAAGAAAAAGGAAGAAGAAGGAGGAAGAGGAGGAGGAGGAGGAGGAAGAAGAGGAAAAGAAGAGTAGGGAGAAGAAGAGGAAGACGAGTAGGAAGAAGCCTTTCTGATTGTTATGTTGACTGTCAAAATGTGGACAATCCAATTGCTGACAGGTCAAAATGTCGACAGTTGAGTATTATGTTAGTATTACAAATATATTGTAGGATAGAAAGAGAGACAAGGGGCGCCTCGTAGTGTAGTAACGCTTGGTTTATTGGCAACAAAGGTAACGTGGTAAGACAGACCCGTACCAAAAATGTATGTATGTTAAAATGCACATAAAATCAACGTAATCCTCATATCAGCGGCATCACTCACGGAACCAGCGTCCTGGGCAACACGTGCGAATGGAATCGCTTCAGGAGGATCGACACAGTAGCAGCAGTGGAGAGACGTGGGCATATGGACCTATGCTGCACTCCATACAGATCAGAGACCTCGGCATGGGGAGATACGCACAGGGTTGGGCCAATGCATGTAAATCAAACAGTAAGGGCTTGGGAAAAACTTAGGGTTCAGTGCGGGATACTTAGGGTAGGGGTCCTGCAGGCGGAAACACTAACCGCACGTATTAGTGCAGGGGGAGTGCTCTGCTCTCCAACAACTGGACCCTTGAATCACAAAAGCCGTACGTCAGCCTCCGTTATGGAGGATACCAGACGGAAACCATTCCTAACTTTGCATCCACTCCAAAGTGCTTTATGCTCTGAGGAAACATGTCCCATGCGAGTACCAGATGCATTACTGACACATCAAGTATCCTGTATACAAACCAGGTCATGTGGCAGACATAATTCTCTCTGAGAACACCCTTTAATGTCCTCATACTTCCCTATATGCAAAACCTTTCCACCCTTGTTTTCACTTTAAAAAACTTTGAGTGCATCCCCATAAACGATCACTCCCCATATTTAGGACCTAAAGTGGGATCATTTTCATTTCCAGGCGATAATGACCGTTATCATGTGATAATCACATGAAATTGAAGTGACCCGAATTTACAAAGTACGGATCACTGATATGTCCGCATCGCACTGCCGGTCTGTTTTCCTGAATGCGGGCCAGTGCTTCATGATATTTGCAAAGTGTCGGAGTGCAGTTTTTCACTCTACTCCAACATTTTACAGAACAACACCTGAAGATGGCGTTCTTATGGAAGTTCCAACACTCTCCCCATATACTGTATTTCTGTAATAGCTTTTATTAGGGGGAGGAAATAAGGGGTATATATGTGAAGACCGCTAAAATACATAAGTATTTAAATAAAAAATAAAAATAAAAGTAAACGCTATTAAGTAGCAAACATTTTTTTAATTTTTATAAAGTAAAAAAAAATTTCTGAAGTAAAAATAAAACTAATCAAAAACGCATACACGCACAAAATATTAATGTGCCCACTGAAATCGCCAATTGTGTTCCTATGAACAAGGAACACCACTGAGTGGGCAATAAAAAAAAATAATAACAAAAAGAGTGAGTCCAAATCTACCTGACCAGGACGACCTGTATGCACAGTGTTTCTCCTGTCGGGGCTTAGAAATATTCAAAGTCCCAAAAGAGTGCCAATGAGCTTTCACCAGAATGTCAATTCATTGCAAGAAACAGCAGTGAACTTCTCACAGCTCATCACAGGACCTGGTCGGAGGCGTGAATATTAGTAAATATTGCGATCAGAGTTGCCAGGCTCGCAACGATAATTAACGACTCTCGTGTAATTATTTGTAAATAGAGGCCTTAATCGCAGCCTAACAGATTCCACATAAGCGGCCCATAATATAATCTGTCATAACCTAACAGGACAACGCTGCTTTATTATTTTTGAAAAAAAACCTCTTAAAGTCCTTTTGTTCGTCTTCTGTAAATCAACAAGACAAAATATTGTCTCATGTTCATGAAAATCATTTTCGTATTGAGTGTGGTTATGCCACAATAGCTAAATCAAGATTGAACTGCCTTAAACATCATGATTTATTGCACATTACATTGTAGTTTGTAATCATCTCAATAATGGTAATTGGGTATAAATTGCAGACAATTACGATTGTGGTAGGTATTAATGAACGATAAGAATAAGGCAATTAAGAAGCTTTCGTTTAGGGTTTAAAGTTTCATTTGTAAGTCAGTAAGCTGAAAAAAATAATATTTTTTTCCAGTCAAGCATTAGGGATGTGATAATGCATATTTGCTAAATAAATCACATATTGCTAATGGGTTGTCACTCTGAAATTCTTCTCTATCTGCCACCAATGCCATTTATGACAATCCTTTGGCAAATTGTTTGAGAGTAGCATTCAGGGAAAAAAAAAATCCCATTTCCTCTGTAAAAATACATTTTAATTGAAAAATCATTTCCCCATAAAATCGTCATGATTAATTCATATTACAGAAAGGGTCTACATGATGACCATTGAACAATTTGTAAGTGGATTCATTTTAACCACTAAATCAATTTGTGTTTTGTACCGGGCACAGCAATTCAAATTAGGATGCATTTGGTGGGCTTAATTGGATTATTTTTCATTTTAGTCATATGGATTTAAGTACACATACTTTAGAGTATTAATCTTGTTGGCAGATTAACTATACAGTATATGTTGGATTATTTGACCTTTCAACTAAAGGATAAGAACATTGGGTTTTCTTTTGTACAAATCAAAGTTCACTTTAAACAAATTGATGTTTATAAATGCAAAATTTATTTTATTTGTTTTGGAAAGTTACCCCCAAAATATTTTTCTAGGTTATTTTTTACTGCAAATTCAATTAATTAATACTGATCTCTGTCTTTAGCACCCCCTGTTGACATCTGTAATTTTCCCTTTAAGGTACTTTATATGTGGATGGCACGGAAATCTTAAGTTATCGTCCTGCTATGGTAACTGCCTTATGTGTCAGGGGAGTGTCTTTCTCCTGCACATATGGGAGTTTGAATACATCAGGAGATCCAGCATTGGATCCCTGTTGCTACTGCACTCGGATATTTGAGCAAAACAGATACAAAGGTCTGGATTTGGTCTAAAATGTCTAATGTCTGGGGACCTGATCCTAAATTAATAAGTTTAGGGGATTTACGCAAGCCGCTTGTGTGTCTCCCAAAACGTTACATGTGCAAGGTATTACAATTGCTGCGCCCCAGAGCGCAGAGTCTAACTAGAGCCTGGTCTTTGCTACAGCCCATGATGGTGGGGGTAGACTTGTGCATCTGGCGCCCAGCAGGGCGTAGCCCATAGTCCCTCCATGTCCCGTAGCCTAACCCTCCATGCCCTGCAGCCTAACCCTCCATTGCCGCCTGCCTAAGACAAGCCTTCCTTTTAAACTCCTACCCTAAACATATACCTGCTGGAGCTGCCACAGCCAAAATCTAACTTTATACCCACTGCAACCTAACCCTAACCTTATACCCACTGCAGCCTGACCCTAACCTTATACTCACCGCAGTCTAGCCCTAACAAAATGTCATTGGGGGGACACTAGCCTCTTATGTGTGGACTTTAGCAACTCTATACGTACGAAAAATGCTCTTAAGTCTAGATCAGGTTCATAATCTATTGAGGGACAACACTGACTTGATTGACATATTTTTGTCTATTTTTGTCATCCGTAACCTCTTTTTTGTTAGGGAACCACTCACGAGGATGCAGAGTTTACCTGGGGCCTGGTATTCAATAAAGCCTCTGATGGTGAGGATAGGCTTGGCTGCAGGACACCAGCAGGTCGCGGCCCCTATGCGTGTGTTTAAGCAGGTGGACAAACCGGGACCGCGTGGAGATGAAGACCACACCACAACAGACAGTGGAGGTCCTATGGCTCACACTCAATGAAACACACCGCAATTGACACTAACACAGCAGACAGTCAGGAAGCAGGAACATGCAAACACAGGAGGGTAATGACAGCAAACACTCGCAGGGTAGAGAGGGCAGGAAGGGAGAAACACAGGAGAACAAAATGGCAGGAAGGGACACTCAGGTATCAATTATAAATAACACTGGCAAGGCACAGTTCAGAAAAGTAAGGAGCAGCGTAACAGAAGCTATAACCGGCTAGAGCAATGTGCCCCTGCCTGCCTATTTACAGGGAGGCTGTCCAATCACAGGTGACATTATTTGCTGAGGTCCCAGCATCAGCTGAGACCAAGCTAACAACTTCACACCCAGTGCAATATAAGGAGCATCCTGGCGGCATAGAGAGATACTGGGAGTTCTGGCAGGTGGAAGAGCCGGGGTTCCCAAAAACAAAAGGAGCGTCCTGGTTGCTCAGCAACTGCAGCTAGTCACAGGCAGCCGGAAGAGCCGCCACAATGCCGGGTAGACTGCCCATAACATTTTTGTTGTTAGAGTAAGTCCTATTACTGGTCCGGATTCACAGTCTTACTTATGTTGTTTTAAGAATTGAGCTACTACGCATGTGCGCACTGCACGGTCTAAAGACCACGCTTACGCAATCTACGTACAGAAATGGTACGTAGATAGCGTAAATAAGCTAAACAAAGACAAAAACTACGTAACTGTGAATCCGGACCACTGTGGTTAGGTGTGCATAGGTGTGTGTGTGTGCGTGCATGCATTCTGTTTGTAAAGGTTACCAGCAACTCTGCAGTTACTTCGCCAAAGGAAATATCCAAAGCGCTTTCTCGCTAGATCTGATTATTTTTCCGGAAATTATTTTACCTCTCGCCGTCGTATGTAACCTTAAATGAAAGCGTTTCCACAATCTCATCTAATGCCGGCAGTTCTTTTGTAATAAATGACATGACTAAACACTTTAGACAGCAAGACATTGTTCCGAAGCAATCACAGGCTGGAAAAAAATATACAAGAACTTCTCCTCCTTCCAGTCATTTGATGTTCATGCTCTGAAATTGTTAATTAAAACATCGATAGCTGGGAAAGATTAAATATAGACCTGTAAATTCATAGTGTCCTCTTCATTCCCATATTCACCCTTAAGTCCATGACAATGGAAAGTACACATATTAGAATGAGAGCTTTTATGTTTCAAGACGATCTTTTAACCATTGCTAAATCTATCCTGGATTTTGAAGCTGAAGCGGATTGCGTGACCGTGCATAGATTCCTCATATAATAAGCCCCAAGATTGGATTCTTTTTCAGAATTCATTGTTTTTCTCTCATAAGAGGCTTAGAGTGTAGAAATTGGCTGTATTTTAGTTTGTTATGAGGTCACAAAAAAGACAAACAGTAAACAGGATGAAGCACCTCGAATGCCAGGAAGCCGATCCACAGCCGTGCGTATACCTATATTTCAGTATAAGCGCAACATTTGTTAGTACTGTGCGTGTGCACAACAGGAGCGAACACGAAGATGGACACAAAGGGCTGGACCCTGACATAATAGCATCATTACATTTCCGTATGTCAGGTATTTATGGGTGTGGGTCTTCGTATAGAATGGCCATTTTTTGAAAGGGTTGTTTTCTCTCAGGCAGAATCGAAATGACTGGAAGATCAACTGCTTCTGCTTTGCTTCTTCTCCCTGTAGCTTGACCCTCAGAGTCCCTTCCCCGCAGCCTGACCTTAAGAATCCCTTCCCCACAGCCTGACCCCTAAGAATCCCTTCCCCGCAGCCTGACCCCCGAGTGGCCCATTCATTCGGAAACCACCGCTGTAGACCTATCGCACTGCCGGATACCCACTGCAACGGACTGGAGGCGAGTATATGGGGAATGTTAGGTTAGTGCGTTAGTACTTACAATGAAGGGGAAGACCCTTCACTTATGGTGGCTCTATCCCGGCAATATAGGCAAACAACAATTTAAACCTGGTGCTGGAGTTATACTTTGAGTGATCTCCAACTATGGGCCAGATTTACTAAGCTGCAGGTTTGGAAAAGTGGAGATGTTGCCCATAGCAACCAATCAGATTCTAGCTGACATTTTCTCGTATGTAATAGAAAAGTGAGAACTAGAATCTGATTGGTTGCTATGGGCAACATCTCCACTTTTCCAAACCCTGGAAAAGTTAGGCTGTGGTAGCTGCAGTGGCTATGACGGGTGTAAGGTTAGGTCTTAAGGAGAAGGTTAGGGTTAGGCTGCTGGATATAGAGGGTTAGGGTTAGGCTGCTAGACAAGCAGGGTAGGGTTAGGCTACGAAACATAGGCCGTCTGTACAGCCGCCATCGTAGCGGGGAGTGCACTCCCCGTTGTCGAGCTTAAATCTGGACACTTACATGTCCAGATTCCTACCCTAATGATTACAATCCTTCCTCTACCCCTTCCTCCACCCCGTTCCCTAATCTGCATGCCTATCTCCACCACGGTGGAGATACGGCATCCGTAAAGGGAGGGGAAGCCCCCTTTACGTAACAGCCCTTACGGCATCGTAAGGCCTGCGCACAACCTTCAAAACAGGGGAATTACGGCCGAGCTGGCCGTAATTCCCTGGGCGGCCGTTGCTTTGGATCATACCTATTGAGGGTTAGGGCTTTAAGAAGGAGAAGGTTGGGGTTAGACTGCTGGACATGCAGGGTTAAGGTGAGGCTGCTTGACCAGGAGGCTAGGGTTAGGCTACAGAACATAGAGGATTAAGGCTTTAAGAAGGGGAAGGCTGCAGGAAACTGAGGCTTAGGGATTGGTAAGGGTTAAGGTTAAAGTTAGGGAAAAAAAACATTTATTTGTTAGCACAGAAATCTTCACAACTCCAGGAGTCACAGATTTCCGCTACAGTCGCTACAGTCGTTTCCGCTGTGCAAAAACTCTGGAACAGGTCCCCGACCTTTCCTTTCTCCTGTTTCTTTTCTCCTGTTTCA